>DF365288.1:15044-31471 GCA_000787875.1 Solanum virginianum
GTGCAGATGATGGACTTACAACTACTAAGCTACACCTCCAGGGACACTCTACAGTTATTGGAATCACATATTCTTTCAAACTTATGACGTTAGCTAGGTTTAACTAAATCATGCCATGGAACAAAATGCTTTACATACCTCAATTTCTTCGTCAAACTAATTTCAACGACAACCCAATCTAACTTACTCTTCCAGACGTCCAACGTCTACAAAAAAAATATTACAATAACGCTCATAATTAGCTATAATCCTTTTCGAACCTTAAATCCCATTTATGCTTCCAGATGTCCAACGTCTACAACATATCGTAATAATGCCAATAGTTAGCTAAAAGCCTTTTCGGGCCTTAAATCCCAAATTTGCCCCTAATTTTATAAAAATTCGACAACACTTCCCCTTAAAATAGACCACCCCGAGAATCCATTTTGGCTCCAATTAATCAACACAACAACAACAACAACCTTAATAAGTACTTCCAATGCCATTATTACCACAAATTCACTAAAGAACCTCATTTCGTCACAATAACAAAAATGGGGCAGCTTACTATTTATATACATGTACATCATTTTCAAGCATTCCTCTAAGCTCCAAGAACCAAATTACATCAACTAAACATCAAACGTATACATCCAATATTACAACACAACATTTATCTACGTACATGGACTCCAATTCGACCAAACTTCAAATATACATATAACCAATTTCCAACACCTCTTTCACCCCACAAGGATCATTTTCATGTTATTTAAACACAAATTCGTAGTTTTTAAAACAATATAACACAATTTACATAGATACTTGAAATTTGACCCTAACCTTCCTTTTTCACAATTCACTTTAACAAGCTATTCTTTCATAATTTTATTTCAATTTAACATACACCAACATACATACAAGCTTTAATTCACACAAAACAAAGCTAAAAAGCATCATACCTTTTACACCCATTACTAGACCCAAATCTTTATAGCCGTAAAACCAAGCATTTTCTCGACCAACCAACGCCTCCACACCACTTAGGGGACCCAATATACTAGGCTTATAGCATCAAAATAATTGTAGGATCGAAAAACACAAATTGTTGTGCACTGCTATAGTAACCCGAGACTAAGAGAAAGTTCTTGAAGTTGTTTGATTTTTCTGAGCGTTGGGAAAGTTGATCTTGTTTTAAAGAATTGAAGAGATAACACATGTATATATCTATATTCTCATAACCCCACCCCTCACAAATGGTCCAATAAAAGCATAACACAAATGGGGTGGGGCAACTCTTATTATTTCCTTAAGATTCCAAGACTTGAAAAATACACTTTGGTCCCCAAACTCTTCCTACGTGAACCAATTAAGGACATGCGAAAGTAAGATTAAGGACATCCAAAAATACAATTAAATATGTACGAATCCTAACAACCCAAGTTTTTACAAAAAAAATTCTACTCAAGTCCTCTAACTTTTCTAAATGTCACTTTAGTTCCAAATTTTCCAAAAATGCAACATTGGTCTCGAATTTCGTAATGGTTCCATTACTTCACAATCTGGGTTCTAACACTCACCAACTCTCTTCTTTCAATGATCCAAAGCTAACCATGTGGAGGATATCGATGAGCGTCGGTCCCTGCATGGTTAAATCCTGCATGCATAAAAGTATGTATCAGTACTTGGAATGTACTGGTACATAGGTATGCAATGTATGACATGAAAATAAATAATGAAAAAATTCATGCTAAGTCTTGTGATAACAATGATATATTTAAAAAGACATTAGTAAGTTATAATCGTGCTAATATTATTTAAACATAAAGGACAACTTTAGAAAGAACATAGTAGTATGCATAGATGAACATAATCGAGAATTGTCATGACCCAAAAATAAAGTCATGACTAAAAGCCAACTTAATTCTAAACCCAAGGATAAAGTACACTTAAAGGAGAAATCCCAATAGGTAAATAGTTATTACATAATATAATAAATCACCCATAAGATCATAATCTAGAACCTGGTGTCAAGAGTGTAAAGAGCATCTAAATACATAAGTACTAGTGAAATAAGTACATCTCAGTCTTCGAATAGAGAGAAAGACTTAATATCTAAGATAGGATCTAATGGAACCTCGAGACTCTGAGTCTCACTACTAGATCTGGTATAAACCAACTGCACGAACAAATCAACTACCACATGGGTAATCCTGATGAGAATCTGCAAAGGAAAAACAGAAGGTTTAACCGACTGGGAATCAGAAATTGAATAAATTATGAAATAATTTTTGAATGCTTCCATCTATAACAGGAAAAACTAGTCCGGCGTCGGCGATGCCAATTTATGTAGAACGGGGTGAATAAAGTAAACATATAATATCAATTAAACTAATCCAAGACAACCATAAGTAATACAATGATATGGTATGTAATGCAATGCAAGGTGGAATCAAGACTATTGCACAACCTATCGTATAAAATTTTAATATATCAACTACCTTACAACCTAACTCGTGGTCAAGGACTCATGATAATAGTTTCAATGTATCAACTACCCTACCACCTAAGTGAGCATGGAAAGGACTCTTGATAAAATTATAATATATCAACTACCTTGCCACCTAAGTGAGTGTGGTCAAGGACTCATGATACTAATCACAATGTATCAAACTACCTTGCCACCTTAGTGAGCATGGTCAATGACTCATGATATTTCACAACTTTTCAAAATATCATGACATGTAGTATAAGGATGCATTCAATCAAGACACAATTATGGAAGCAATATTTCTCTCAACAAATAATTATCAAAGTTTTCAAGTTAGCATTCTATATATACATCCTCTTTTAT
The DNA here is from genome assembly GCA_000787875.1 of Solanum virginianum. Lineage (NCBI taxonomy): Eukaryota > Viridiplantae > Streptophyta > Magnoliopsida > Solanales > Solanaceae > Solanum > Solanum virginianum. Next base: position 17,878 of record DF365288.1, read on the forward strand.
ATATTTTGGGATATTGTTCCCTTTAAAATGCTTCGCCACATTTTAGAAATTATCATTTCCCAACTTAGTCACGATTCCCAATGTTATGCCAAATGTTATGCCAAAAATACATACTTTCAGTCATCATTTGTCTCTTATTTAATACTTCTATTTATCCTTCCTGAGCATAAATTTTATTAATTGTGCTAGATAGTGCGATTAAATTGCAGGATTAAATTGTTATGAAAATGAAGAAATTTGGAGCGAAAATGAATCAAAAGTCAAAAGATTATAGAGTAAAATTCAAGTAGACATCTTAATGAATTAAAGTTCATATTATATTCATATTTTCTACTTACTACATTTCTACTGTAATTGCTATTACACCAAAAAATATCCGACTCTTTCCAAAAATTAAATTCGATGCCCAATTGGATTTATGCACGAATCTAATTCCCAAGATTTGAAAGAAAATAGAGTCGCCACCTAATTTTAAGGATAATTAGGAAACCAAAAATAAACCTTAAAACATAACAGAAAAGTTTTAAAATTTCAGAGAAAAGGGTAAGAAAAGTTTCAAACATAGTTCAGGAAGAAATAAAATATATAGACAGGACTTTGCCTATATGATTTTGGAAATAGTAGATCAGGAAGATTGATTTTGCATTAAGTCAGATTTTCGTGTATTATGGATAATATAGATAAGGGAAAAATAAGCTTTTGTAAAGAAGAGGCCAGATATGTAATTAATCACTTGCTCTGTCGACTCGGTATCTGGTAAGTGCAACACAATTTTCTTTGAATGTTCGATCATTTTATTCAACACAGATCAATTCCAAGTACCTGTTGAATGAAAAATAACTCAAAAGGTAATGGGTTAGTCCTTGTTCATAATGAGTAATGCAAAATATCATACATAATAGTTGCATTGTTTGAAGACGCACTAACCCCTGAAGGAAGGTGACTAAAATAGGCGAAATGTTGCCTATTCAAGATTTGTGAATCTGAGAGGTGTTTTCACTTTTTTTTATGATTCCTTAGTAAGGAAGGATGACGAGAAAGGAAAAAGTCTCTCTTCTTTTTTTTAAGGGGGTAAGCAGAATAAAATAGGCGAAATGTTGCCTATTCAAGATTTGTGAATCTGAGAGGTGTTTTCACTTTTTTTTATGATTCCTTAGTAAGGAAGGATGACGAGAAAGGAAAAAGTCTCTCTTCTTTTTTTTAAGGGGGTAAGCAGAATAAAATAGGCGAAATGTTGCCTATTTAAATTCAAGGTTTGTGAATCAGGAAATATTTATTCTCTCTCTTTTTTTTTTGAAATTTGATGACTCCTTTGTAAGAAAGGATGACAAACAAAAAGAAAAAGCTTTTCTAAATGAGGGCTGAACCGAATAAAGTAGGCGAAATGTTGCCTATTTATATTCAAAATTTATGAACCAGGAAAATGTTGACAGTTTTAGATTTGACAGTTTTGAGTGGTCGAGATGAATAAAGTAGGCAAAAATGTTGCCTAAAGAAGGATGATGTAGGTGAAATGTTGCCTAAAGTTTTGAGCGGTCAAGCTGAATAAAGCTTTTTAATCATTTTTTTAAGGGGGCCGAGCCGTGAGAGGCTTCCTACGTATCTCGTGGAAGAGAAATCAGACCCTACGTAGTTCTAAAGACCGAAACTTGTCGAACTGAAAAATTCACCTTTGACAAGTAAGATTTTAGAATTTTGAGAATGAGGTTCAATTTTGTTGAGAAACTTGAGACTTGAAGAGTATTTTGGAAGAACTCTTGATAGTGACTTGATTTATGTGCTTAGGGGATTCTAGAAACTTTTGAAAAGAAGTGGGCTAGAAGTCTTCAAACAAAGCAACATAATCACACAAACAGATATTGCTCATCCTAAATAGATATGTGACCCATTTTGCGTCAAGGGTAGGCCTAACGATTTGGAGAATGTATATGCCTTGTAAACGGCCTTCTTTTGATTAAATTGTGATACTAAAATGAACTTCTGACCCAAAGGGACGAAGTTCGCCGAACAAACATATACATCCTTCAAATATAAACACATAAGCATGATTGTCCATTCGGGCCGAGGGCCACTTTGGACTCAAGGTGGACTTACTAATGGGCCCAACACGCCTTACATATTGGGTCGTCCTAGGCCAGTTTGCTCTATTCTAGTTATCTAAGAGTGAGTTTGATTGGATAGGGAACCCAGGCAGACAACCTGAGTTGGAAGTTCATGACAACCATTGAACGCACTGCATGTCAACAACTTGCCACTTATTTCGAAAAGGGTCAAATATTTGGGGACCCGGCTGCGGTCTCACAAAACCATCCTCCCAAATACGTAATAGATAATAGGAAAATGCTATGAAATGCAAAATGATAGTTTTTATAGAATTTAAACAAATAAAGCAGATAAGGAAATATAATCAAATAGTTAGTCAAACAACCAAATCTAATGGTTAGAACCTAATTAAAATCCCCAGCAGAGTCGCCATTTCTGTTATCCCGAAAAATATCCGACTCTTTCCGAAAATAAGATTTGAGGCCCAATTGATTTAAGCACGAACCAAATTACCAAAAATTGAAAGAAAATAGAGTCGCCACCTAATTTTAAAGATAATTAGGAAACCAAAAATAAATCTTAAAACCTAACAAAAAAGTTTTAAAATTTCAGAGAAAAGGGTAAGGGTTCAATTTCCATCTTGAGAAGAACTTAATCACTCAAGATGGCCGCTAACATGCGGTCGACCGACAATTAAATTATTTGACTAACTTTGAAAAATATTTTTTGACTTATTTGAAAATATTAACTTAGTTTGAAAATAGTTATTTGAAAATAATTGAAAGGTTAAATTAGACAGTTTGACTAACTTTTAAAAATGTTTGACTCGATTTGAAACGTATTGACTTGAGTTTGAAATATTGACGAAATTTAAAAGAGTTGGACTGAATTAGAAAGAGTTGACTGAATTTGAAAAAAATTGACTGCATTTTGCAATTAATTGGAAAGAGTTGACTTGATTTGAAAAGAGTTGGCTGAATTTGAAATAATTGACTAGACTTGAAATAATTGGCTGAATTTTGAAAGTATTTATTGACTAGATTTTGAAAGTATTTATTGACTTAACTTATTTTTTGCAACGGGTTTTTTCACTTTACAGAAATAAACTTAAAGCTAAAAACATTAAAATGGAGATTAACATAAATGAAGACATGTTGGGAGGGGGGGAATTAGTTAGATCGAAACCATCAACAATAATAATCAATATTAGCATCCACATAAATACAAATATATAAGGAAAATAAAATAAGGGAAAGAGTTACGAATTTGGGCCTTTAGCCCACTTGAATCCTTGCTGCCACTCCTTTAGGCTTGACCCATTTCTCTGATATATACTTGATGTATATTTGCAGTATATCAGTGTATCTTCCCTGATTTTTGCCTTTGACACTTGTATATCATCTTCAATTCATGTGTATTCCTTGTCCTGTATTAGGTTGACTCAAAGAAGAGAGAGTTTGGGCCTCCATGCCCAAGGAAATGCAAGATGGGAGAGGAGCCCATTTGGGACTCCAAAATGATGTCACATGCAATAGGGGAAAGAAAACAGGAATAAGACATAGAGAGAACATTCAAAGCAACAATAACACATACATCTCTTCATTTTAGACATAGAAAATAGTGCATTATCAATAAACCTTAAGAAGATAAGGAGCAAATGATCAAGCAAACTTACAATTTGGAAATCTTGCTGGAAACAGTAAACAAACTCTCAATAAAAGGACAAACTGTTAAGCAAAACAACAAGGCAAATAATAACACCATGAACGTAGACTTAATAAATGACAAGGCAGGTTTGCAGAATCCAGGAGCAAACATTCAAGCAACTTTAATAATTTAAAAGTCTGGGCACACATAGAGTCAAGAATTTGCAATTTGAAGCATACATGTAGACTAGCAAGCGGGTGACATCCTTAAGAATGTCGAATAGCAACAATAAGACCAAAACTTTGACTATTACAACATGTCTTCAGTAAATAATGTCAGGACTGCACTTGTTTTACTCCAAAAGGGCTAACAGTCCGCAGAAAAACCAAATACAAGGCATTCTTTTATTTTAGCAGCATTTAACAGACTGAGAACATCAGCAATCCCAAGATATTTGACTTTTAGATAGGTAGGAAGTTTCAAAATAAACTCATTCAACTAGACATGGAGTTAGAGCCCTATAAGCAGCTAAATCTAGACCAAATTCGCGCCCTTAATTTTAACAAGTCCGCAGGCAACATAAACTAACAGGGTGAGATTTATACTAGTAAAGCAATACCTTAAGGAAAGGGATATGTAAGCAAATGCAAATGAACTAACCTTTAAAGTAAAGGTCAATATGTAGTTATAGCTATAACAAGTGAAAAAAATACCGTATGGACACATATGACACCTAATAATCTAAGGTTCAGGATTTGTGCAGCATTAGGCAAGACATGAAGTTAAATAATTCAAACAATCTACTTTTCTAGCATACATATGAGCATGGCAGCAAACTTATGACCATTAAGGCACCACAATATTATTTTGACACAGCAGTGTATTGATATTAAAATGAGAAGACACAAATGGGAAATGAAATCATGTATACTGTATTTTAACCATTGCTAATACAATAAAGACATACATGTAACTATTTTAGATCTAAGGAACTCAGATTTTCATACTAGTAGGAAGCAAAATGATTCAACATCATACTAAGTAAGCTAAAAATCAAGGGAGAAGCAAAACTCGAGCACCATAAAAGGATTATAACATGCCAAAACGCAAGAGTGGAAACTAGACAAACAGAAAGCCAAACGACCAAACTAAAATTGAAACAATCAAGTCCAAGTATTATGAAACATGTTTCAACTCTTAAGTCTAAGAATAGAATCAGAGGTCAAAATGCTAAATCAAGACAGAGACAGGGGTGAACTTTTTACAGCAAATACTCACCATCTGAAATTTATTTCAGCAAACAAAATTAAGACTCGCAATCAAAGAGTTAATTCTCAATTCATAAAGCAATATAGACGCATCATTAAACCAATTACAATCTACTACAATCAACAACAACACATGATATAGTATTGTTTCAACAGAGCATCACAACTAAAATAAGATGAGTGCACACATGGCTTCAACATTCATATTCAGAACAGTGAATGAGCAAAACTGCAAAAATAACGATGAGATTTGGATATTACCTTTGTCGGGTAACGAACTGGGATGACGACGAGCTTGACAAAACTAAAGACCCCTCAACCTCGACCAAAATCTTTGATTTCGAATCCTAAAAATCAAATGAGTTTCTGAAAATTGATAATAGCTATGACGAGTTGAGTGAGCTGTTCTAGGATTTTTTTTAATTCTTTGATCGCCGCCACCTTCGTGTGACCAGGAATCTTCAATTTTAAGTGCTTGGGTTTTCGATTAAGATCCAACTTGTGGGACAATTTTTAGTTTTCTAAGGCTTTTTCTTCCTCTCCCTTGAACTGAAAAAGAATCCCTATATATGGATCAAAATTAGGGCTTTTAAATTGAAGGAAACGGTCAAATCGACCAAAAGGGGCATGCGTGAGGGACAAAAGGTTATGGGGGTGTGCGATTTGTCAGGTTTGACAGAGGTATGGGCGAAGTTTGGATCATTGGTTGAGCATGCGAAGAGGTTGTCGGGTATGGGTTTATATGCGAGAGGTCGACCGTTGAGGTGAGAAAAGAGCATGCACGTGTGAGGGTGAAAGAGAAGGAGATGTGCGTGATGATGGGATGGTCGAGGTCGGCGGCGTCGATGAAAGTTTTTGGGTTTCTGATAAGCAGAAGAAGAAGGGAGATGGCCAAGAGAATGGAGAGTGTGAACGTGGGAAAAAGAAAGAAAAGTTGAAATTGGGGGCGCGTGGGAGGCACTCGCCCATTTATTTATTTATTTATTTATTTATTTATTATTTTTTTGATAAAATAGATGAGTATTTAAAAATTGTTAAAATTTAATAAATCGGGTAATTTATGATGTGGACGGGAAAAATTCGGTGTCAACAATTGCACCTTGGAGATTGAAGTGCTCCTGAAATTATAACGGTTGTGGACAATAATATTTGAATATTGAGTAATCAACTCTTTATTTATTTATTTATTTATTTATTTATTTATTATTTTATGGTTTACAATAATAAATAAATAACAAGCAAAAGTAGACAGTAAGTGGAAACTAAAGAGCACTTACATTGTGACAGAATGAGACAATACACGCATGCTGAGTCCCCTCTCTTGTGCATGCTTAATGCCATTTATTTCTAAAATAGGGACATTTTGGTCAATTAATCTATAATTTGTATGTGCTGTTGTATATGAAATGTCATGTTTCTAATCTAATAAACACATGAGTTACCACAAATATAGAGACTGAAGCAAGAGCAATAAAAATGGCACTAAAAGTCAGTGCAAAGAACAATTGGCAGGACATACTTATTGAATCTGATTCAATGACAATGGTGAAGATTATACAGTCTAAGTGGAAATTCCCCTAGGATCTAATAGAAGAACTAGAGGAGATATTATTCTACATGCAACAGAGGAATGCAATAAGTCAACATACTTTTAGAGAAGGAAATCAGTTGGCAGATTGTCTAGCTAACATAACATTCAACAGCTCAGAACACCAAAATTTTAAGACATTTAGAGAGCTACCAATAACAGCAAGATGCATTCTAAATAGCGATAAATCATAGATCCTATATCTCAGGATTAAAACAAAAAAAATCAAACATGCAGGAAATTAAGCCATGGAGTACAGTTGTTGAAGGGTGTATTTACAGGAAAATAATGGCCTTTAGGAGCACTATGCACAGACGGACCAAAGATTCAGTGGGACATGGAAATGACGATGACTCTATTTGTTGTAACATCACAACATAAAAGAATATAAAAAAGACCCTACATAATAATAAAAATTACAGATACCAGCGACTTCAATTAAAAGGAAGGACATCAACATCATCTGGATCAAACTTGGTAATGGATCCTCTGACAAAGTAAATGGGGAAAATTAGTACAACTGTTAGAACCCAGATTTTTTATGCATTGGAACCACTATAGAAATTTGGGACCAAAGTGATATTATTGAAGAGTTTGGGACCAACATAGAATTTTCAAAACTTAGGTTGCTAAGATTCTTGTTCCTTAATTGGAGCTTTGCTTGTCCATAGTTGGCTTAATTAAGAAAAGTTTGGGGGACCAAAGTGGTATATGGCTAAGTTGTTGTATTAAAAAAATATTAAGGGTTGTCCCACCCCATTTGTGTTTAATTCTAATTGGGACAAGTGTGGGTGGGACCAAGAGATTCCTAGAGCCTTATCTATATATATATGTATATCTATATTACACATACAAGACCTCTTCCATACTTTTCACACTTAGAAAAATATAACAAAAGAAACCAAGAAAAGCTTTTGGTCTACTACAGTCGGCGACTATGATCTTGCCGGAAACATCTATCGCTGGCTAAGTATGTTGTCATCTCCAATAAACCGGCAGTTGGTTCTCTTCCCATAGCGCCAGAGCCAAATGGGTCTCAACCAAGATTGACATCTTCACTACCAATGCTAAAGTTGAACAACTCTCTTCTTTTTCCTATTCAGGTTTTGTTTTCTTATCTTTTTATGCTGTAGAACTGTTAAAAGATCACATTTTGTTAGATGGGTATTGTTCCTTTATTGTTAGTTTGATATGTATTTGGCTTATATTGAAGATGAACAAAACTTGCATTTCTGTTCTTCAGTTTTCTTTTTTTTTTCTTTTCCTGATCTTTTATGCTATGAAATTGTTTAAAGTTCACATGTTGTTGGATGAGTGTTGTACTTTTGGCTTATTTTGAAGGTTCAAGTTGCCTGGTAGGTTGTATTTGCAAGGGCTAAGTGGAGTTTTAGACTTTGAGCATCTGACCCAAAACGTTGATGTAATGAGTGAGTTCGTTCAAGTTGCCTGGTTGGTTGTATTTACAAGGGCTAAGTGGAGTTTTAGACTTTATGGGAAAGAATTTTAGCATCCGACCCAAAACTTTCATGTAATGAGTTAGTCCACCTATGAATATATATCATCAATTGAGGTTAAGAAACACTAGATGAACACTTAAACCCCCTCTCCCCCCATTTCATAGTTTTAGTCCTAGATTTTTCTGTTTTGCTGCATGTTAGTCTATTTATCCTATTATCGTCACATGATTCAATCAAGTATAAACATATTTGAACTTTTAAATGTTGCGTGATATATTGGAAATTATTTGTATGTATATTTAAAGTTGGTTGAAATTGGAGTCCATGTACGTAGTTAAATGTTGTGTTGTAGTGTTGGAAGAATACGTTTGACGTCTAGTTGATATAAGATGGTTCTTGAAGCATAAAGGAGAATTTGAATAGGGTATATATGTATGTAAAGTGTGCTGCCCTGATTTTGTATTCGTGATGTGATGAGGTTCTTTAGTGATTTTGTTGCAGTAATGGCATTGGAAACACTTGTTGATGTTGTTGTTATGTTGACTAATTGAAGCCGAGATAGATTCTTGGGATGATCGATTTTAAGGGAAAGTGCTATTGAAATTTTTATAAAATTTAGGGCAAAGTTAGGATTTAAGGCCGGAAGAGGATTTTAGCTAACCTTGAGCGTTATTGTGATTTTTGTAGACGTTGAACGTCCGGAAGAGTAAGTTGGATTGACTTTACATTTGTATTAGTTGAAGGAGTAATGAGATATGTAAAACATTTCGTTCTTTGGCATGAATTAGTTAAACATAGCTAGTGGCATAAGTTTCAAAAGATCCCTCTTCTTTTTGCTATTCGAACTTAAACATGTTTTATGGTTGTTTCTCGGTACACTTATAGAAATTAGCCATATTTGTGACTCTTGTGCATTTAAAGTCCATAAGTTGTGAAAATATGAAAAGTTTGCTACATTGGAGGAGATTGTATTGGGGCATAGTTGATCATGGATTAATATAGTAGCCCTGCTTATTCACATAAGAATCTTGGCACCGCCTACAAGCTATTTCTTATGACAACGGTTGTTCTTATGTCAGATTAGCATCAGTTAAGTTCGAATCTTGTTTACCCGTTTAGCTTAAATTCTTGAGATTGATTTTATGATGGAGAAAAATGAAAGTTTAGCAAGTTAGTTGACTTTGTTTATAAGGTCTTTTGCTAGATTCTCTGTCTTCATGTGGTATAGCATTTTTGCTCCTTTTTCCACCTATTTAAACCCTTGCAATTCAGAAACATACACCTATATTCACATATTCTTGACCTGCTTTGTCTCATTGCCTAAAACGTGAATATATTCAAGTTGTGGCTCATGTTAAGACCTCTTAAGGAATAATTTAAATGTCGATGCAACTGTATTTTTCACAAGGGTTTATGGGCCAATGACAGTAAAAGTACGGTTTGAGGGGGAAAAAAAATTCATAATAAGTGATTATACATTAAATGGCTATGGAGATTTAATGAAAATGCAAATGAGTTATGGAAGGATATAATCATTCAGATATAGTAGGAAATGGATATTGGATTCTTGACCTGCTTTGTCTCATTGCCTAAAAAGTGGATATTTTCAAGTTGTGGTTCACGTTTCACTGTCTGTTTTGAGCAAACCAGATACATAGTTTCGCTAACTAGTCTATAATTTGGTTTACCTAATGAAGTTGAAATCCAGTGGGCATAATTATATGTATGTTTGGTTACTACCACTAGTGAGTTTACTATTTCTTTTTCGATAAGCTAAGAATAAATCATTTTGTAGGTTATGTTCTTCAAGCTGTGCCACTGGTTAAATCATTATGATAAACATGTGAATGGAAAATAACTTATGAAAATGCATCACTCCCATTGCTCCATTTCACTTTATACACATACAATGATGCAATTTTATGTCCAATAAACCAACTTCCTGCAGAAACTCCATAATATACAGTATGTTGTTGTCCTGCAGAAACTCCATAGTATACAGTAGGCTGTTACTGTATATGTTAAACTAACTCCTTACACTTTGTGTACAATCAATGTTTGTCAACATAAACGGGAAAGAGGAAGTTTTACTAGAGATATGCAGGTGGAAGCTTGGTGAAAGGACATGTACTTCTACTAATGTTATTGAAGCTTGGTTTCTTCTTCTTCTTCCCTCATATTCCCATTATTACTTTAACAAATAGAACTGACTGATCCAATCTGCTCTTTGGTTTGGTTAATAATTTTGTAAGTTTCCAGTACTTTCTAAGAGTTTGATTATTAGTCATAGTTTGTTGTTTGAAAAGAATAACTATCGAATATAATGGAAGTTTATTCTGATGGATAAAATCAAATTATTTGCTACATATGACATATAAATAGTATGATGTAGTAAACATTAAGTTGGGTTGGATAAAAAACCCAAATTGCCTTGGAATCAGTTTTGAAATGTCCCATAGAAATGCGTAAGATTTAGACTAGGTATAATAATTATTGTTTCGATCTCAGGTATGACTTTGTCCTTGTATATGAATATTTTGCTTATATTTGGGACTTATGGTGATGGTTTTGTGCGTATGACCTACTTCGGAGTTAGGTTTTTTGACGGTGGGTTCGGGGACGGCAGTATGTAACGCCCGGACTTATGGTGATAATTTTGTGCATATAACCTACTCCAAAGTTAGGCTGTGTTTGACGGTAGGTACGGGGATGCCAATACGTAACGCCCTGCTCATTTGTCTGTTATGTGGTGTTTGATGCTATGTTACACTGGGTGAGTATGGGGACGACGATATGTAACACCCAAATTACACTGGCTGCTCCTGTATTATGATAGGTGTGTACAGGGACTGTGATACGTAACGCTCGACTCACCTATGCTGGGTGTGTGAGACAGGGATGATGATACGTAACGCCTGGCTCACTTATGCTATGTTTGTATGATGATATGTGAGACAGGGACGGCGATATGTAACGCCTGGCTTACTTATCCTATGTTTGATATGTTTGGAAAGTAAACGTTTTGTGATTGAAGTTAACCATTGTACTTTAGTTTTAATGGTTGTCCTGATACATATATATATTCTGTACTTTTTGTTTTACATATTTGGTACGTATTTCGTACTGACTCCCATTCTTCGAGGGCTGCGTTTCATGCCCGCAGGGTCAGACGTACAGGAGAGAGATCCATCAGCTTAGGATTTTGACTGCCGCCTAAAGTGCTCCTTTGCTTCGGAGCAAACTCTGGGTATATACATTTATTTTACTATTTTGTGTTTCTGTACATTTGAGGGTACGACGGGGGCGCTGTCCCATCTTCTAATTCAGTTTGTGTAGTTAGAGGTCTGTAGACACCTGTGAGTATAGGTTATGACAGTTTGTATGACTTTGTACGTATGCTATGTATGTTGGGCGATTTAACCGCAGCGGTGACCTTGTCGGCCCGCACGTATATATATATGTTTGTTGTATGCTGGGATTCTTCTGTATGCAGGGTTTGGGTAGTCAATAAAACAAAGAAAACTCTGCCAAAATTTCTATAGAAATAAGATATCTGTTATAGTTAGAATCGGGCTTTGTGTTTGTGTCTGAGTGCCCTATCGGTACTAGTCACGACCCACGAGATGGGTCGTGACAACAACGATGAAAACAATGGCTGGGAAGCATAAGCGATGATCCTAACGATCAAGAAAGCTGCAGGAAATCAAGTAAAGTTACTTACCTTTGGTTAGATGGTGACAAAGAGAAGGAACAAGTCTTGAACATTTCCACAGAGAAGCAAAGCCCAGAAGCTTCTTGATTGAAGATAAAAAGGCAGTGAAAATGTCTAGATACTCCTAGGTTCTATATTTTAATTATATCCAACATGTAGGACAGGGCTTTTATTTCCTTTCATTTTATTTTCCTTTCATGTATTAGTTAGCTGTTAGTTTTATTAATAAAATATGAGCCTCTGGGCTCTAAAATTAACTAACCAAAAAAAATCTAATAAACACGTGGTATCTTTATTTTCTTCACATCTTCCCTTTGATACTTCCTTTCTCCATTTCTATGTATTCTCCCTTTCTATCTATGCATATGTGCTGAGTATATTTTCTCTTCATATGGTGTTGTGTATAGTTTGTGATTATTTCTTTTTCTATTTTGGAATGTATATTTGAAAGAAGTGTCAGTTTTACAGATTGGTAGTTAGACCATCTTTGCTAGAGATGAGGATGTTGAGATGGATGTATGGTCACACTAGGAGTGACAAGGTTAGGAATGAGACCATTTGGGAGAAGCTAGATGTGGCTTTGGTGGTTGATAAGATGAGGGAAGTGAGACTGCAATGGTTTGGGCATGTGCAGAGAAGGAGTACCGATGCTCCTGTTAGGAGGTGAGAGAGGTTTTTTTTAGGAGCTACACGGAGGGGTAGAGGTAGACCGAAGAAGTACTGGGGGGAGGTGATCATACATGATATGGCGGAACTTGATCTCACTGAGGACTTGCCCCTATATAGAAAGAAGTGGAGGTCATAAATTAGAGTAGTAGGCTAATTAGTTGGTAGGGTTAGGTGGTTATTTAGTCATGGGGTATAGTAGGGTAGAGGAGTAGTGGTGTTTTAAAACATGTCTTGTCATTATTTATTGTTTATATGTTTAATTGTATCATATTTACGTATTGTCATGTGCTTTTGGTTATTAGTCTTTTTTTTTTGCTGTTCCCTTTCTTTTGCTTTTTGTCATATCTAGTTTATTCTGCTTATGGGTTTTTGAGACAAGGGTTCTTAGAAAACAACCTCTCTACTTCTATGAGGTTGTGGTAAGGTCTGCGTACATTCTACCCTCCGCAAACCCCACTTGTGAGATTCCACTGGGTATGTTATTGTTGTTGTATGGTAATTAATCGATTTCTACACCTTCACTTCAAATTCCAGGTAACCCTTCTTCTTCTTTCTCTATGTTCCTTTGTTTATTCAGCAAGTTTAATAATACCACAAGAAATTTAAAATTTTAAAACATACTAGATAGGATTTTAGATTTGAATGCCCCCTATTGTACCACCTATATAATTAAGTTTTCTACACGAAATTTATAAGAATTTTTTTTCAATATAGGAACTTAGTACGAAAGCTCATATATTTAAAGAGAAAGAGAGTGGAGACAAAACATAGTGTCTCTTTTGAATAATTGGAAGACAAACTGTGGTGCTTATTATTATTATTACTATTATTTTATCTTTCTTTTAACAAATAGACGTGACCATACTATGCATTATTGGGAATAAGATCCAGTGTTCTTTTTTTTTTAATGTTTTTCCCTTCAATCGGATCATTACATTATCCACCACTAAAAATCGTGTTCATTCTCTAACATAAGGTAAAATAAAGTATATGAAGTTTCAGATGAGGATATTTGGCATACATGTCAGACTCTGTCTCCCAAGTTGCCTCCTCAATAGGCCGATGTCGCCAATGAACCTGAACTGAAGCGATTTCTTTAATCTTGAGTCTACGAACCTGTCTATCTAGAATGGCTATTGGATCCTCCTCATAAGTCAAATTCAGACCCAACTCTACGACATCATAAGAGATAACATGGGACTCATCCGAT
>DF365287.1:5847-24207 GCA_000787875.1 Solanum virginianum
TATCCGAGTTTTATCACCATGAAAGCTATTTGGAAGTTTCTATAACTAACAACCACTACCTATGAGCTGGTAGTAATACAATGAAGAGATGTCATTACCACATCTGTCCTGTACCTTACTAGGGTAAAGGACGAGTCTATCAGTGGATTTGAAATTCTGTCAAGTCCTCTTTTGGGACAAAGAAAACATCCGCTTTCAAGGTCCAAACCTCTACTATGCTGACCACGTAGTTAATGAGTATGAGCGAGACTCACTCTTACCCATTTCGGTGCTAATACTCCCCCCAGGACTCAATATGCTCATAAGTCTATCAATTTATCAAGAACTTCCATCACTCAACCTCTACGGGCAAGAAACACTCACCTCATCTCATCATCTATCAACTCAAAGGGCAAGACTATCCTTTCAAGTTAAGAATAAATATTCATTCAACTCTATTAATGCTATTTCCAGCTATTACAACCATCAATACACTTACCTCAAGACTCAGACCTAGTCAAATATTACATTCGGATAATCAAGGCTCTAGACATCCCCCTAAGTTTATTATTCAAGTCTTTAAACAGAGAATTCAATGAGATCAAATCATCATTACATAATAATGCAAGTGTATAGTAAACTTTAAACATGATGATCATCAATTTTAGATATGAAATATACTTAAAGAGTATATTCAAGAAATAAAGATAATATTCAAAAATCTGAAGACAATATTCAAGAAAATTTTCAAGAAATCACCATTCAAGACTCTAATTATAAATCTTGCACCCTAACTTTACAATGAGGCACATGAAAGAATTATTTCATGCTTTTGGGTAGCCTTTACATATCTGGAGTGAAGAATCTTCAAGCTTCTTCAAGGATTTCGGGACCTCTCTAGAAAACCCCTACACTTCCTCTCCTTCTTCTCTCTTAAAACTTACGTAAAACTTAGAAAAAATGGGTTTTTGAAACCTTTTGTAATTATTTAGGCTTAGATAAATATTTTTGGGGTATTCAAATATATAGGGAAGGATAAAATTGTCCTTCTCAAAATAAAAGAAAGAAAATTAAAAATTGGTACATTGGTGCGCGTTGCGATGGGGCGCGCACCTGTGTATTTTGTGAAATTTTCTAGAAAACTAATTCTCATCGAAAAAATGAAAAAAATAAAGTGTTGCTCCGTGTTCTATCCGCGTCGCGCCAAGGACGCAGGCAGACACTATTTTTTGATTAATTAGCAAAAATTATTTTTTGTTTCAATTGCTCTTAAATCGGGTCAAGATCATTTTCTGCCTCAATTTTCTACCTGATCACAAATTCGGTCTTTGATTTCCCCTCAAAACTTTGGAAGACGTGTTCTGCACACGATTACTTCTTAGGTGCATTTTGATAATTTCACGGGGTGTTACATAAAGTCCTGTACCGAATCCAAAAGCTTTAATCTTGGGAGAAGCTTTGAATACAAAGGGGTAAGTAAATTTACTAGGAAACTCACGACCCTCATAAAGAATGTTAACAAATATCAAGATACTTTGAATAGGGTCTTTGTTGAAGCATAGGCACAAATAAGTATGTTCCAGGAGAATTATCTTTGAGTACTGGTTGACATCCATACGTTCATGACATCTCTTCTAAGTCGCTGACGGAACCTGGTTGTCGTCTTCAGTTTTGCATTTTCTTGCAAGGATTATCCAAAGATTTTTGAATTTTTGAAATTATTTTTGTTGTGCACACATTGCAACTGAAATTACTTTATAGCCTAATAAATGAGTGATCGAATTTAATTTTTCAGTTCAGCCCCCTTTTTAGCGTAACTAATTGACTTATTTCCTTTTTTTGACATGTATCAAACATGTTTTAAGGTATCAACGTGCCTAATATATATAGAATGTTTAGTAATTTAGGAAATAGTTGATATAAAAAGGAGTTAACCTTATACAATATGAGATTGTAAAATTTATGCATATTTAATTAACTAAATATAAAAGCAATACTACGATTGAATTCTCAAAAGAACATTCAAATGAATATAATATATGAGCAGTTCCACATCTACTATGCATGTTGATATGCTTATTGCATGATATAGTGTAATGACCTTCCAAGTCATATCTGCGGATTTTACCAGTTTGAGCATTTGAATAGTAACCTCAAGTAGTTGTCATTTATTAATACTGATTGGTCAGTCATCGGGTGAATCATTGACAATTATACAACTTTTTGGATTAAAAGAGAGATTGTAACCATAAAATGAATTTTTGGGTAAAGTCCTAGTAAATGACTGAGAGTGGGATTCTGACAGTTTCATCAGCTTCGGAATGGCCAAATTAGGCTAGGAGCATATTCGGTGTTATTATATCGAGTTTTGCAAATTTAGCTGTGGGAATGGTTTAATAGTTGACGTCATTGGTAAACATGCCCCAAATGGAAATTCTGACCACACCATTAGATTTGAAACATTTAGTTTGTTTCTAGGAGGACTTTTCATTTGATTCCTAGGGCTTACAGGTGTATTTTGGTCCCTTCGGTCGATTTTGCATTGAAACTAAGTTTGAGCAGATGCTGCAAAATAAATACGTGACCCAGCCATAGAGTGCCATGTGGAGGCGGTTTGAAAAAAAAGGATATATATGGTTTCTTTTTCTAATAGCATATAAAGGAAAATGGCCAAACTATGTACCATGATATCTCTCTCATATTTTATCAGATCAGGCGATTCAAAAGTCTACCTTGTGTATTTTTTCGAGGAGAACATCGTGGAAGTGTCAAAAATTGATTTAGGCATATTGTTTGAGGTAAAAATCCTTATTTTCCAGTTGTGTTTTGAGTATATTTTCAAAAACTTTTAAATGTGATTTCTTATCCATTTTGAATAAAATTTTAGTAAAATTTGGGTCTATTCTATATGTTTTTGCGACAGCACATCATGTAATGTCAGAATTAATTAATAGAGCTCTGTTTGGAGTAGAAATATTAATATAGCTACTGTTTTTGTTGCATTTCACTGGGGAAAATTTGAACTATGATATCTCGATAGTTTCTCATTAGAATTAAGTGAAATTTAGGTCTATAATGTACTACTTTTTGAGACCTATGTCATGGTATATTTGGATTCTATTAATTTGACTGTATTTCTGAGAAATTTGGCCGAGAAGCAGTTGTACCTATATGTTAGTTTTCGATAAGAAATGTCATTTGTTTTTGGATTGTTTTTATTATTCTGAGCCTTGCTTTGAGCTGAATTTTTTGTTATAGACTTGGCGTGATGTAAAGGATCATTTTACAGGAGTTGGTTTGGTATTTTGGATGTGGGCCCCACTTTCTCTATTTTAGTCGTATTTAACCTATTCTTCCTCATTTCTTAAGATATTATAGTCAAAACAGTTGTGTTTATGTTGTGATTCATAGTTTAATAGTTGAGCAATATTTGGAGGTGATTAGACAGGGTAAAACTCACGTGGCCTGCTCCAGAGTGCATGGATTTTCCTTTTAAGTAGGCTAGGTTTTTCTTACCTCTAGAATGATCTGAAATACATGCATATGAAAGGCCTAGTAAAGGCTGAATATGGGATAATGCCTTGAGATAGGTATGTGTTCTGGCTTAACTCCTATATGTATGAATGTGTAGCCTAATATTACTGCCATATGCTGGTTGTGAAGCTGTTATTGATTATATACCGTACTGTGGATTGACTTTTGTATAGATATGGTTTCGATGGGCTAATTTGTTTGGGATACCTATGATATAGTCATACATGACTCTACTAGACTTGGTTGTTCCGGATACTTTTCATATACCTGTTGGTTACATTTTGGGGCTGAGACCCTAGTGATACATATTCGAGCTAGGCCTTGCTGATTTATTTTCTTAGATTCGAGACCCGTGTTTACTCAAAGTACTTGTGATGGAATGGAACATGGTGCATTTGGCTTTGGGTGGGTATGTCCCTACATTAGTCTATGAGATATATACTCCAGTATACAACTATTAGTCCTTGTGCATTTGTTATCCTTATCTGAGGTTGGGTTTAACTAGTGTTATCTGAGGAATGGTGACATACGAATGTGTGGGCTTGGTTATGTGGTATATATATGTTGTGACTGTCATTGCCTACGTTCCCTCTGGGCATAATATGACTTTGGAGTTTTGGATCTGGACAGATTGGTTGAGTAAGGTACTATTTTGATACCTCGAGCCTAGATGACACTCCCAGTCTCTATCGAGCTCCAGTGGTCATGTCCGAGTGTCTGAGACCTAGGAGTTACGCCTCGTGGTCCATGCCGGGTGACCACGACTGAGATGCCGGGTGGTGAATGCTGATTCTGAGGTCTGAGCATCAGTTGACTATTCCTAGGTTCGAGGCCGAGTTGACCATTCCTTGGTCCCAACATAGTTGATTATTCTTAGGTTCGAGGCCCAGTTAATTATCCTTGGGTTTGAGGCCTAGTTAATTATTCTTTAGTTTGAGGCCCTATTGATTGTGTTAGGGGGATTATTTCTCACATGGGGGATACGTCCCACCGTTATATATTGACAGATCATCTAACCCTGACTGACTGCCCCAACTGGAGGCTAGGTCGGGAAAAGGGTTTAAGGCCTCATTTGTTATTGTAGGGGTTCGAGGCCCCGTGTGATACTCGTTATTGGGTGAGTCGAGGATCCAGTTGATTTGATGTCGATCCACATACCTATACACACCCTGATTGTGTGTGGGTGTACCCTTTGGGCTTATGGGGGCTTAGGGGGCATCAGGTTTAGACACTAGGGCCTTACACCCACGTACAGCTGACCCCTGGATCATATGTTATTGGAAGTTGGGTTTCGTGGTGGTTTTGTGAATTCTGTGGTGATTCTATTAGCTAGATTGTGCGTGGGTGTACCTTTTAGGCTTATGGGGGATGACTTGGCGTATAAGCATAGATATTAGGGCCTTACACCCGCGTCTAACACTATGTCTCAGTCCAGTGACAGTTGTGGTTTGGGCCTACTCATGTTTCATCAGTTAGTATCATTGCACACCACTTAGGTTGGTTTAATTGGGGTTCAGTGATTCTCCAGACATGCTTACTCCATGATCAGAGTTCAGATTTGCTACATTTACTATTGTTCTCTATATTTGAGCCTTCTATATTACAGTACTTCACTCGATTGGCCGATGATACATACTAGGTGCCTGTTACCAGTACTCACCCTTACATTTTTGTATCTTCCTATGGTGCAGGTCCAGTTACTAGCTGTAGTCGCGGAGTTAGGGGTTTACAGGCGATTCAGGAGATATTGGTGAGCATTAGCAGCTCCGGATGTTCTGCAGTCTCCTTCTATTTTGACGGCCGTCTTTGTATTCAAACACTGACCTTGTATATATACTTTGGATTGTATTTGTAGATGATCATTCTAGTTATATACGTAGATATGTATATTTTAGCTTAAGTATATAGTAGCTCTGTACAGTTAACTTCCAGGTTCTGGGTAGGTTTCGGTTATGTATATTGTGGTGTTATCTATGATTTGACTGGAGAGTCATGACAGGTACCCTGTAGCTTGGGTAATCGGCTTGCCTATAGGTGGTATCTAACAAGCGTCATCATGACCGGGATGGGGTCATGACATATAGTTAAAAGTTTTTCTATATCTACTAGCTACATAAAAAGATTTCAAGGAAATTAGATAGATAGCATGATATTTTCACCATTGCTAAATTCCTACAATAATGAGTAATCTCTTTTTGCGATAAATTTTAATTCTAAAATAAATACGCTACTAAAAATCATTATATAACTCACTAGATAAAAATAGAAGGGGAACAAGGAACATTCACTGGTTTATTTGTAACACCCCACACGTTACATGTATTAGTCTATGCACGTGAAACATGATATGGCTTTTCAAATTAGCACCAATTTTTAAACGTGCTTGAATCTCATGCTAGAGTGTGATATGTGTGTCTAGGCCGAAGAGGGTCGAGTGTAAATAAGTTTTAAGTCAAATTGAGGGGATTACGGCCCTAAACAAAGAGAGAGAATTGAGATGCTTTTGTATAGAAAATAACTTTTAAGTCAAATTGAGGGGATCATGACCCCAAAAATAGAGACAGAATTGAGATGCTTGTAGGACATAGGAGGCTAGCAGGTGAGTCACCTACTTGCTTAGCTTAAACTTGCTAGCTAGATGAAGACGAGACCCAACGTCGAATCCGTCCAAGTCCGATTATGAATAAAGTCCGTGTTAAAGGTGTAACTTTAGCCTATGTTTTAGCATTATAAATGGACTATACTTATAGCCCAAGATGAAGAACAAAAGGGCCCAAGTACAACAAAACCCACTTGACTAATTGGGCCAAAACTAAGTAAGGAGAAAAGGGAAAAGTAGGTAGCCAAGGCCCAACCAATTTGAACCCAATAAGGCACAAGTGAAAGGGGCAAGAAGCTGTATCACCAATTTAGTAAAGTAAGGCTAAAAATGGCTTAGTAGGTCGGCCAAAGCCCCCTTTAAAAAGGGTTTAAAACAGCTCCCATAAGCCATTTCAACTTGAACACAAAAAAATCAGATTGTTTTCCAAGTTTTCTCTTAACTCTTTCTTGACTTTACAAGTATCCACAAGATAATTTTAGGGTTCTTAGAGAAGCCATACACCTTGAGTTTAAAGGTAAGTAAGTTTACTTATATGTTTAGTATGGTGTACTGGTTTTGAACTATTTTAAGTCTGCTTGTATGTGTATACATGGTGGAGACTGTTTGGTTAAAGTTGGAACAGGTTTGGAATTGCCGACGTCGAAACGAGTGAAGGGATGTAATGTTATGCCGCCTATTTGTATGTTATGTAGAATTATTATGTGTTGTGCTTTGTGGACTGTTGTAAGACTGTTATGGCAATAAAATATGCTGCACATGATATGCATATGAGAATGTGTATTAGAAAATACGCTTAGGGGTGAAGAGGTTGAAAGAATATGCTCGGGTTTGTAATTACACGCTTGCTGCCCGTATGTTATTTTTTTTTTTATAAGATTGGGCTAGAAAGATGTATCTATTGGCTGCTAATGCTAGTTTTATCACCTACTATGTTATAGATAAATATTTGGAAGAAGGGAAGGTTATCTTGAGGTAATAGTGAGTTCGTACAGTGAGGTATGTATGGCTACTTGATTTCGTATTACTTGGCATGACATCTAGATTCTTCCTTGGCACATAAAGGCACTTACGAACTTTGACATAACTATTAACCGTGTCCCCACTCTTCCATATGTTCATATGCTCCCATACATAGTCACCTTCAAATCTACATATAGACGTAGATACCAAGTTACATAGGTTCTTGTTACAAAATAAAGTTCACAAGTTGTTCCATCTCATACGCATTTCCTTATTTGTGTAACATACTCTTTTCATTGTCCTATTGTCTTGTATGATTATCTACATGTCACATGCTACATATACATCCCTATAGCTCTAATATTGTGACCACCAAAAGAATCATCTCAAAGGTAATTAAAAGGTAAAGTAGCTTATTGATGGGTGGTAACCCAAGGGGTGGAAGAATCACCTAGCCAAGGCCGATCTTATCATGGGGGAGGGGAGGGAGGAGGGGAGGGGGAGGTAGCCCAAGAGGTTAAAGTAAAAGCCTAGCTAGGGCCGATCCCGATATAGATTAACCACTGATCAGCTGGTCATTTGTATTACATGCTGTGCACAAATTATACAGTAAATGTAAGGTAATAAAAAGAACATAAAGTATATGATTCCATAGTATAACTAAAGATGGTCTCTTATTCTACACCAGTGCATAGTTTCATTTGAGTTGTTACTTCATATATAGTATTTCCTGCCTTATATATTCAGTACATTACCTCATACTGATGTCCTTTACCGGGACCTGCATTTCATGTTGCAGGTACAGGTGCTAGTATATCTCCCTAGTAGGAGTAT
This sequence comes from Solanum virginianum, assembly GCA_000787875.1. Lineage (NCBI taxonomy): Eukaryota > Viridiplantae > Streptophyta > Magnoliopsida > Solanales > Solanaceae > Solanum > Solanum virginianum. The sequence continues at coordinate 13,757 of DF365287.1, forward strand.
AGGATATCCAACTATGGTTACTAAGCTCCAGGTTGCTTTGGAGCTTTGTGTGTCTAGAGCTTATATGTTTGTGTTGTACAGTAAGTCAACGCGGGGCCTATCCTGACCCTTATCAGATACTTTTTCTTATCTAGAGGCTTTGTAGACTATGTCTATAGGTTGGTTTTCCCAAGCCTTGTTAGCAATGGGTGCCAGTCCGCCTTAATGGGACTTTAGGCGTGACAGAAGTAGTTTCAGAGCGGGTCGTTCTAGGGAGTCTACAAAGCCATGTCGATGTAGAATCTTGCTTATAGATGTGTTGTGCACCACATTTATAACCAGGAGGCTACGTGGCATTTAGGAGTTGTTACTTTCTTTTCATTCTTTAGATTGTGCCATAGAGCCTAGTGTAATAGGTGGATTATGTCTAACTCTTAAATTGTTTTGTACAACAAGTATGCCAGAAACTAGGAAGAACAAAAGTAAAGGAAAAGAAGTAGAAGTGGTGATTGTTTTAGCCAGTCTGGTAAGACAATGAAATGAGGCTCAAGATGAGTTTCCATCATAAAAATCTCTAACTCATCCAGCTCTTGATGAACCCGAAAGTTGTGAAATTCCCTTAGAACCATCTATCGATGCTACCGTGCAGGATCTGAGAAATGCAGTCTAATTATTGACTCATATAGTTGCTAGTCAAGGTCAAAGATAGGAAGGTCCAGTTATAGGTGTAGGTGGTGCAAATAGGACAGCTGGCATAAGGATACGTGATTTCCTTAATTTGGACCCTCCATCATTCACTGGGTCAGAGCCTAGTGAAGATCCCCAAGACTTTATTGATCAGATTTAACGCACTTTAGATGTTATGGATGCGAGTGGTACAGAAGCTGTCGAGTTAGCGACATATAGGTTGAAGGGTGTGGCTATATTATGGTATGAAGCTTGGAAGCAATTTAAAGGTGCACCTCCAACTACTTGGAAAGAGTTCAAAAAGGCATTTCTTGACCATTACTTGCCATTAGAGATTCGAGAGGCCCGTGCAGATTAGTTCTTGAACCTCCACCAAGGGAATATGACCGTAATGGAGTATAGCCTTCAATTTAATTCCCTGGCCAGGTATGCTCCTAATACAGTTGCTACTATGGCAGATAGAGTTCATCGATATGTGGATAGATTGGATACGTATCTGGTCAGAGGTTGTACCATTGCTTCCTTGAACAAAGACATGGATATAGCAAAAATGCAAGCTTTTGCATAGAAATTGGAGGATCAGAGGCAAAGAAGAAGGACACAAGAGTTAGAAAGGGCGCAGTCCAAGAGGGCCAGGTCTATAGGGCAGTTTACACCATCCCAATGCATAGAAATTGGAGGATCAGAGGCAAAGAAGAAGGACACAAGAGTTAGAAAGGGCACAGTTCAAGAGGGCCAGGTCTATAGGGCAGTTTAAACCATTCCAAGGTGAGCTTAGGCCTTGGTTTTCTAATAGCCTCCCTAGGCTATCATCCTCCTACTCTGCAGCCAATGCTCCACCACAACTTCAGGGGTCTAGGAGAAATCAGTTTGGTCCAAGAGGTGAAGGGCAAGATGCCTGGACAGCGGGATATTCAGTAGGCCAGCAAATGACCCCTATGCAACCTTGTAAATAGTGTGGAAAAAGTCATTCAGGTATATGTCATGTTGGGACAGATGCTTGTTATTGGTATGATGCACCAGAGCATATGATAAAAGATTGCCCGAGGAGGCGTATAGGTGATATAGCACAACCTACTAGACCAATTGTTGCATTATCGTCGTTAGTTCCTCAAATAGGTAGGGGTCAACAAGCACTTATGGGTCATGGTAGAAGTGTAAGAGGGGCAGCTAGCTTTAGCGGAGTCTAAAATGGCACTTATGCTCTGGGGAGTCAGCAAAATTTGGAAGCTTCACCCAATATGGTCACAGGTCCATTGTCCATCTTTTCACATAATGTATATGCATTAATTGACCCTGGTTCTACACTATCATATATTACCCCACTAGTTGCTGGGAAGCTTAAGAGAACACCCAAATTATTGAACAAACCATTTGAAGTGTCCACACCAACCGATGAATTTATTATGGCTAGAAGGTTTATTATGACTATGTAGTAACTGTTTCTGACCGTGACACATTGGCTGACCTTATTGAGCTAGAAATGGTAGAATTCAATGTTACAAATGGTATGGATTGGTTAGCTTCTTGCTATGCCACTGTGGATTGCCGAACTAAGAATTGGTATTGACTTACTTCCAGGCACCCAACCTATTTCTATCCCTCTATATAGATTGGCGTCGGCAAAATTGCATGAATTAAAAGAGCAGTTAAAAGACTTATTAGAGAAGGCTTTTATAAGACCTAAGGTGTCCCCTTGGGGTGCACCAGTGTTATTTGTACGCAAAAAGGATGGGACCTTGAGAATGTGTATCGACTATCGACAATTGAATAGGGTGACAAATAAGAATAAATACCCCTCCCCATGATTGATGATTTATTTGATCAGTTACAAGGTGCCAAATGCTTTTCAAAAGTCATTTGGGCTAATGAATGCACCAATAGTTTTTATGGATATAATGAATAGGGTATTCAAGCCATTCTTAGATGTGTTTGTGATAGTATTTATAAATGATATTTTAGTATATTTAAGATCAGAAGAGGACCACGCAAATCACTTACGACAAGTGTTACAGGTTCTTCGTGATAAATAGTTGTATGCCAAATTTTCTAAATAAGCATATTCAAGATCGGAAGAGGACCAAGCAAATCACTTACGACAAGTGTTATAGGTTCTTCATGATAGACAATTGTATGATGAAAGGAGCTTCCAGGAACTGAAGAAGAAGCTAACTTCTACACCCGTGCTAGTACTCCCAGAAGGCACCGAGGGGTATGCAGTGTATTGCGATGCTTCAGGAGTTGGTTTAGGGAGTGTACTGACACAATATGGTAGGGTAATTGCTTATGCATCTAAACAGCTCCGGTCACATGAGAAAAACTATCCAACACATGATCTTGAGCTAGCAGCGGTTGTGTTTGCTCTGAAAATATGGCGCCACTATTTGTATGAGGTTCACATTGACATATATACTAACCATAAGAGTTTGCAGTACATTTTTAAGTAGAACGACCTAAATATAAGACAGCGAAGATGGCTAGAGCTAATAAAGGATTATGACATTGATATACTATACCACCTAGCGAAGGCAATTGTGGTAGTCGATGCTCCGAGTCGTAAAGCAATCATGAATGCTAGTGATTAGGCCATTGTAAGTCAAGGAGTGGCTAGGGATCTACGACAACTAGGTAGTTTGGGACTTCGCCTTCTTGAAACCCCAAAGGAAGGAATTGTTGTACATAATGCAGCAACAACTTCATTGGTAATGGAGATCAAAGAAAAATAGTTTGAGGATCTTATTTTACGACGACTGAAAGACAAGGTGAGTCAGGGTGTAATAAAGGGCTTTGACCTTACATAAAATGGAGTACTGTATTGCCAAAATAGATTATGTGTGCCTGATATTAATGGATTAAGAAAAAGGATAATGTAAGAAGCCCATCATTCCAGATATTCCATCCATCCAGGATCATCTAAGATGTACCATGACCTGAAGGGAATCAGGATCAACTAAGATGTACCATGACCTGAAGGGAATGTTTTGGTGGGGAGGCATGAAAAGGGACCTTACAGAATTTGTGGCTTAATGTCAAAATGGCCAACAAGTGAAAGTAGAACACCAAAAGCCAGGAGGTTATATGCAATGTATAGTGCTTCCAACATGGAAGTGGGATATGATCAACATGGATTTTGTTACCGATTTGCCTCGCTCATTTCAGAAGTTTGACTCTATATGGGTGATAGTTGATAGACTCTCAAAGTCAGTACACTTCTTGCCAGTCAGGAGTGATTATACAGCTGAAGAGTAAACCCCAGGTGTCTTCATAACTCACTAATACTAACTCAACTACACGCAATAGCTAATGTAATTATATTCCACCACAAGGACCTAGCCCCTTTTCTCTTGTTGTTTAGTTAGCCAATCACAGTAACACTAGTAATCATAAGTGTGATAAATAGTCAGCCCATCATCCCAATAATAACATCTTATTGACATAACAATCACTAGTAGCTTCAAAATGATGATAAATATCCACCACACAATGATAATCCACATACCAATCACCCATACCCTCACAATAATCATATCTTTAGAACCACATCACATACGCAATATATTAAACACCAATGGACTCCTTATATATTCCTTCATAGATAGGTATATATCATATTTTCCATCACAGTGCCCAAAATAATATTATCTTTCCATCACAAGAGAAGTACCATGAGTAAGAAAGATAAGACAATACTAATCTCATACTTGCTAGCCCCAAAATTGATTAATCGAAATTACAACTAATCAATGTTATATAGCTCATAGCCATCCTTCCTAATCCAACCTGACATATATCGTCCTAACTGCCTAAGATGTAGTTGTTTCAAAACCTAGCAGCTCAATCACAACAATATAGTACTTAATAAATCAATCCCTAACAAGTAGGGGGCTCAACAGGTACACCATAACAATGAGATTGGCACACCTAAGTCATCAGATCCGTACACACAACAGGGGCATTAATCATCCCAACAACATAACTAGAATCTAGTAATAGCCATCCCGGGTCTAAATGTAATTTTTCTGGACAATCCTCCACCCTAGTCTCAATTTAACTGTAGTCTAATCTTTGCAGCAACACAACATCCCTGTCTAGCGGTAATTTGGCAAATCAGCAAAAGACATACTTGGCAACTCACATCTACTGGAAATGGCTCTACTATAGAAACCTCAATTACCACATCACTATCTTGAAGTGCCACTACACCGATCCCCCACTAATAAAAGAGACCTTCCACTACTTCAATACCTGACCCAAGGTAAAAGAAGCTCAGGACTGATATCAAGTAGGCAATAAGCTAGGCAATGCAATTAACAATGTAAAACCAAACTTAAATACAAGGCAATCCAGCAAAATAATCAATATCACCACTCGCAGCATATCCAGGAATTCAGACAACACAACCCAAGCCAACTGACAATTACAATAACTCACAATCACAGAGTCATCGACAGCTCAGTTGATAATGCAACAATATCCCATCCAATAGTAAACAACCCAACTAAACCCTCGGACATAAAATTGATCTCACAATCCAATCACCACGGAATCAGGAGAACCGCATATCAAATGAATCATTACAACAGAGTCAAAACTATTGAGGCACAAGGTGTAGCCAGGGTATAACTGGTAGACAGCCTCTCAACTACCATGTAATTCTCATATCAGACTACTCACTCCATTAGTAAAACAACAAAAGGATCATATGTATAAATCACAGGGTTTTGGCTTATATTTAGCCTCCAACAAGGTATAGTCATAACATAAGTGACAAATAACTAAAATCGTACCAAGCATAGCATACTCATCCATATCGAGAAGCTCAATAAGTCAGACCAATGGTCAAGTAATCGAATACGAATATACAAAGAGCATCAATACTTAGTACTACCTTCGTCACATCCTCTCGCGCTTATGTAATCTTTGTCTAAAGTATTCATAACCCACACAACCTTTAAACAGTAGCTAACACAAATGTATCGGTGTTATAGAGTCAAAACCTCAATAACATATCTCGTAGTTCCACACATGGTCACTACAAGACTAGTAACTGATTATGATGCATATATCTGGGACTCCCATAATCTCAATGCCTGTAGTCTTCCTATCCAGCTATCGAAACTCAAGGGCATCTAGTCTCTGCTCAACGGACTCTTGGGGGAGGGAGGCTGCTCCCTATGTGGGACTGACAATGCTATACAACCCTTTCCCGAAGCCTGCCCTCTACGCAATATACGTGCGAAAGGGCAAATCAAATAAGATTCTAAGAAGTCAATGAACTATTGGTGATATCACACGACCAGAATCAATAACACAAGAAGTTTACTAAACATCCCGTAGCCTCTTGGAGATAAGTGACGGATGTCTCCGCACCCATTCACATGACTCTACTAGATGGTAACTCTATACAGATGAGACTAGTGAACCTTAAGCTCTAATACCACCTTGTCAGGACCCAGTCCCGATCATGATGGTGTCTGTTAGATCCCACCTATAGACAAGCCAAATACCCAAGCCACGGGGTGCCTGTCCTAACTCTCTAGTCAAATCATAGCCAACACAACAATATAAATAACTGAAACCTACCAAGAACCTAGAAGTCAACTGTACAGAGGTACTATAGACTCGAGATAAAATATACATATCTATGTACATAACTAGAGTGACAATCTATAAATGCAATCCAAACTACATATACAAGGCCAGGATCTAAATACAAAAGACGATCATCAAAATAGAAAGAGATAGCAGAATATCCGGAGTTATTGATGCTCACCAATGTCTCTTGAATCGCCTGCAAACCCCTAACTTAGCGATTGTGGCTAGCTCCTAGACTTGCACTATGGGAAGATGCAAAAATATAGGGGTGAGTACCGGTAACAGGCACCTAGTAGGCATTATCGGTCGACCAAGTGAAGTACTATGAATATAGAAGGCACAGATATAGATAACTACAGTAAATCTAGCTAATCTGAACCCTAATCACAGAGTAAGCATGTTTGGAGGATCATTGAACCCCAACTGAACCAACCTAAGTGGTATGCAATGATACTAGCTGACGAAACACAAGTAGGCCCAAACCACAACTGTCATCGGGCTGAGACATAGTGTTGTACATAGGTGCAAGACCCTAATATCTATGCATATATACCAACTGGGCTCCCATAAGCCCAGAAGGTACACCCACACACAATCTAACTGATAGAATCACCACAGAACTTACAAAACCACCACAAAACCCAACTCCCAATATCACATAATCCAAGGTCATTTGTATGTGGGTGTAAGGCCCTAGTACCTAAGCCTGGATGCCCCCTGAGCCCCCAAAAGCCTAGAGGGTACACCCACGCACAATCAGGGTGTGTATAGGTGTGTGGATCCATAGGTAATCAACTGAGTCCTTGACCCATCCAGTAACCAGTATCACACGGGGCCTCGAACCCCTAATAGACACACGAAGCCTCTAACCCCCAAATAGTCACTTGGGGCCTCAAATCCCCTTTGTGACCTGACCTTCGGTGGGGGTAGTCAGCCAGGGCTAGATGGTCTGACATTATATATAACGGTAGGACTTATCCCCTGCAGGAGAAAGAATCCCCCTAACACAATTGACTAGGCCTTGAACCAAGGAATAGTTAACTGGGCCTCGAACAAAATAATAATGAACTAGACCTCGAACCCAAGAATAGTCAACTGGTGCTCGGACCTCAGAATCAGTATTCGACACCCAGCATCTTAGTTATGGTCACCGGACTCGAACCACGGGGCATGACTCCCAAGTCTTTGATACTCGGACGTGACCACCACAGCTCGAATAGCGACAGGGAGCGTCATCTAGGCTCGAGGTATTGAAATAGTCCCTCAATCTACCAATCTGTTCGGATCCTGAACCAAAGTCATATGATGCCCAGAGTGAACATAGGTAACGACACTTACAACATACATAAATACCACATAATCCAGCCCACACATCTATATGTCACCATCCATCAAATAATACTAGGTAACCCCAGCCTCAAATAAGGATAACAAGTGCACAAGGACTAACAGCTATATACAAAAGTATGTATCTCACAGACTAAAACAGGGTCATGCCCACCTGAAGCCAAATATACCACGTTCCAGACAATCACAAATACCTTGAATAAATATGGGTCTCAAACCCAAGAAAAATCAATTAGCGGGGCCTAGCCCTAAATATGTAATCATGTGGGTCTTAGACCCAAGATGTAAACAACAGGTATATCACAAGTATTCGGAACAACCAAATCCAGTAGAGTCATATCTATACCAGAATCAGTCCAATCTACGACTGTATCATAGGTATCTCGAACAAATTAGCGTATCGGAATCATATCTATACCAGAGTCAACCGATTGTACGGTATATACCCAACAATAACTTCACAACCAACATATTCTAGTAGCATTAGGCTATACATTCATACAAATAGGAGTTAAGCCAGAATACATACCTATCTCAAAGCATTAGCCCATATCTAGCCTTTGCTAGGCCTTTCGTAGTTCTACAGTGCTAGAACTCAGCTACTATATAGTGGTCATAACTAGTACAATCCAAAACAACCACAAGTATCCCAAAATAACTATAGTTACCCTATATGCTATGTACAACGACTATCCAAGAAGACAGGTGTTAACAAATCATGACAATAGTGTTAAAATGTATAAAAGACAATATAGCTAATAATCAACCTCACAATATTTATACATATCTTACTCAGGACTTCCAACCACAAACAACTCCCAATATACATGTATTCCAGCTCAGTCTAGAGGTAAAGAAAGCCTAGCCTACCTGGAAGGTGAATCCACATGCTTCGGAGCATTCCACGTGAGTTTTACCCTATCTAACCACCTCCAAATGCTGTTCAACTGTTAAATATGAATTACAACATAAGCACAACAATTTTTACTGTAATATCTCAAGAAATGAGGAATAATAGGTCAATTACGACTAAAATGGAGAAAGTGGGGTGCACATCTGAAACACCGAACCAACCCCCATAAAATTATCCTTACGTTATCCCAAGTCTATAGCCAAATATTCAGCTCAAAACGAGGCCCAGAATAATCAGAAAATGCCCCAAAAACAAGTGACATTTCTTATCAAAATTTACATATATGTACAATAGCTTCTTGGCCAAATTCCATAAAAATACAGTCAAATTAATAGAATCCAAATATACCACGATGTAGGTCTCAAAAAGTAGTATAATTTAGACCCAAATTTCACTTAATTCTGATGAGGCACGACCGAGATATCATAGTTTGAATGTTCCCCGGTGAATTACAACAAAACAACAGGTATATTAATATTTCTGCATCAAGTAGAGCTCTATCAATTAATTCAGACATTACCATGATGTGCACCTTACAAAAACATACAGAACAGACCTAAATTTTACCAAAATTGGATTCAAAATGGATAAGAAATCACATGTCAAAGTTTCTTAAAACATACTCGAAACACAGTCAAAAAAACAAGGATTTTTACCTCAAACAATGTGCCTAAATCAATTTCCAACACTTTCATGATGTTTTCCTCGGAAAAATACAAAAGTTAGGCTTTTGAATTGCCCAAATCTGACAAAAATCGAAGAAGAAATTGAAATTCCAAGTTTAAATTTTGTTTTTTCACTATTCTGCAATGGATTTTTGCATATATACATCCTTTGCCGCCTTTGCCACATGGCAGCCTGTGGTTTGGCCACATCACAAGCCGCCTTTATTTTCCAGCAACTGTTCTACTTTAATTTTGATGCTCCAACTTTATCCAAAGTCACCAAAATACAATCCATATATGAAATCTGATAGAAAACGATGTTTCGGACTCAATGGTGTACTCAAAATTCCCATTAGAGGTCGTTTTATCACAATATGGGTCTCATTTCCCAATATCAAAGTTTATCGAAGGGGTTAAAATATAGTCGAAAGCTCTAAAGACTGAACGAAAGGTCCTCTTAGACTAAACTCGATGTTTCAAATTTAATGGTATGGTCAGAATTTCCATTTGGAGCACTTTTACCAATGATGTCAATTATTGACCTATTCCAATGGCCAAATTTACAAAACTCAATATTATTACACCCAATATTCTCCTTACCTAAGTTGGTCACTTCGGAGCTAATAAAACTATCAGAATTCCACAGGCTCGAGGTATTGAACCCAATATTCTCCTTACCTAAGTTGGTCACTTCGGAGCTAATAAAACTATCAGAATTCCACTTTGAGGCCATTTACTAGTAATTTAACTGAAAATTCATTTTTCAATTATAATCTGACGTTCAACTCGAAATGTTGTATAATTGTCAAATGATTCACCCAACGACTAAACAGTCAGTGCCGATAAGTTATAAATAATCCACAATCACTACGTAAATGTTCAAACTGATAAAATATTCATAGGATCGCTAAAATAACCTAAAGGGTCATTACATGAACTCTTGAAGATTTTCAACTTGGGAGCAAGAGGACTCAATTCTTTTTCAAATTCTTTTGGGTTTCTTCATCTTGGTGGAGGTATGTGAGTTTTGATCCTTGACTCCTTTCAATCAAGGAGACCCAAATTATTTTCAAGAAATCTACATGAATGAGCTCACTTTAAAATTTGGGGTTTTAAATATTATGATTCCTTAAATATCAATAATGAATGAATATGAATTGGGACTCACTCTTACCTATTTCGGTGCTAATACTCCTCTCACAACTTGATATGCTTATAATTCTATCAACTTCAGGCTGGTTATTCAACCAATCCCCCTCAGATAG
>DF365286.1:11113-21142 GCA_000787875.1 Solanum virginianum
CTCGTCCCCTCTCCTAATATTTTCAGCATATTTCTTAATGTTCTTAGCTGAATATTCAAGTCGAGGGCTCTCTACAAGTCTTACACTTTTTGATGAATATATATTGCCGAAACTAGGTGGAATCTCTTCAAGCTTACAACATCCTCACAGTACTAATTTCTCAAGCATGGGAAAGGATTCCTCCCTAACCACCCACTTGGCAAGAGTGACTTGGCCCAAATCCAAAAAAATTGAGATTCTCAAAGGTGTGTTCCTCCCCCATGACCCATTTTTCTCCCTGGATGATTGACTCAGCTCTGCAAGGTTGGACAGTCTCCCTATTGTTGTTGCTTCACTGTCATTAGTGTTTGAACTTATAAAATCTGCTCTGCAGGATTCTAGTTCATTTAGGATATCCAATTTCGGGAACCAACATTGCTCTGTTGAATAATCCCATGGTTCTTTGAGACTAAATTGAAGATCGGAAAACCTTTGAAAAATCCTCTCTTATATTTTGAAAAGGAAACCATGAGTTTATCTAAACGTCTCAAGTTCTCTAACTTTGTCTCCTCTGCTATCAGTATTGATTCATCTGCATCCATCATATATAACTAAAAGTGGGAAGACCCTAGGCTAAAAGTTGAATTACCCTTTTACCCCTATCCTACTATATATTTACCCTTCTGCCATTACTTATTAAATATTTATTTTATTTTAATTATTATTATTAATTCTAATAAGTAGGTTTACACGCCATTTGCTGCTTTTCATATAACGTACGCCTCTTTTGTTCCTACACGTTTTGTTCCTCTTCTGCTGATCCAGTTAATTAATCTGACAAATCGACTTCTCTGCTCTCACTGTAACAGCCTTAGGCTGTTGAATCGACTTCTCTGGTCTCACTGTAACAGCCTTTTGCACGTTAATGAGGATGAATAATTGTCTAAGTAACAACCATCTCACTATCTCTTCATATTCTTCAATGAACTCTATATAATCTGAGAACAGAGTGGGTTTGTCCCATAAGCGTATTACTCCTTTCTGCCTCAACCAAGTACATTGTCGCCAGATACTTTTGCTTTCTTCCCTTTATGAGTTGTTTTGTTTTCTTTGTCACAAAGTTTGGAACTCTGAGGATAACCTATTGTTTTACTGCAATCGAATTCCCTTTATTGTTTTTCTGCAAGATAATTCCCTTTATGAGTTGCTCTGTTTCCTTTTTGTTCTCCTTGTGTACTGATTAAGCACTATCTATGTATATGTAGTTGTTCTAAGGTGTCTATGAAGGCCATATTTTGCTGTAGTCTTTCAAATTGTTGAATAGAAGTGGTAATGGAATGTACCTGCTCTGTTTTCCTTGTGTGATGATTAAGCGCTATCTATGTATATGTAATTGTTCTACGCTGTCTATAAAGGCCATATTTTGCTGTAGCCTTTCAAATTGTTGAATGAAAGTGGTAATGGAATGTACCTGCTCTGTTGACTATTAAATCATGCTAATAGAAAGAAATGTCAATTCAAAAGTCGATTCTCTGTTGTTTTGTTTGTTTTCCTTTTCTTTTATAATTTTCTGTATAGATGGCAGGACGAGTACAGATGGTTTGTAAGTTTGCTTGCTTCCTTTTTATTTACATAATGTATGCACTAGAACAGGCTCTTTAGTGCAGTTTTCCATGGATTTTTGTTTAGTATTTTCTAGATGTTGGTAGTTTCAGTAGGAAGTCTGCCGTTACGTACTATACAGAAACTTTAGAAGACCAGTGGATCATGCTGAAGAGTACTATTGGAAGCAGACTTGGTGTCTGAAAGTCGAGTCATTTCCACAATGAACGAACATGTTGTAATAATGTTTGATCTTATTGATATAAGATTAAGAAACTATGTGAATTCCGCCAAAGAGATTCAACGGGACATTGAAGACTAAAGGAGCTGTTGTCTGAAAGATTAATCACTCTTGAGTGTTGAAGAATTTGATATTGAATCAGAGATACTTCTTCTTCTGTTCCTCTGTGTCTGCGACTGTGCTAAATTGCTATGGTTTTCCTTTTCCAATTTCTACTCCGTTCTTTTTTTTTTTCCAGTTTCTGGTTATGGCATTATGCTTTGTTAATCTGTTCTGTTTATACTTTATAGTGTGTATTATTCTCTGTTTTTTATTAAATAAAACTATTTTGCTGCTCTGTTTCTTCTTCTGTTTCTCTGTGTCTGCAACTGTGTTAGACTGCTAGGATAGTGTTGAAGAATGTCAAGTGTTGTCCACTAAGATCTATTTCTTCAAGAGTTGTTAAGTCGGCTAGCTCTGTTGGTACAGTTTTGATATCGCAAAAACACCTATTCATTCCTCTCATTACAGTATAGTTGTCTCTCAACGTCTTTAAGATTGGAAATATTACAATTGATGGATGTAAGAATTGATTTCGTCAGTTTCTTTGAACAGGTTTCTTGCTTTCGGGACGTCAAAGGTTGGTAACAATCTTCCAGTTTGTACTTACATTCTTAATGTTAATGTGCTATTTAGACTATTAGAAGTTAAAGTTGGTCGCTTCTTAAATGAAAACTCAAGAATTAGTATATGTTTGGAGCATATCATAATTCATGTATGACGTATAGGGTACAAACTCCATAATAAATCACTTATACATCACAAATATATAGTGTGTTAGTACATCGTAGCTATCACAGGAACTTAATGACAAGCATAGAAGCCTTACAGAATCGATGCTTACCCATTAGTAAGCTGAAGAAATATGCAACGGAATGGGTTATCAAAGTGTTAGTGATTCAACGAGGCTCAACAAAAGAGTACAAATATGCAAACGGCGAGGGTATTCGGTGGCAATTAATATTCGTTGATGAAGAGTTAACTCTATTTTGATAATGTATTATACTCATTAGTTAATATGATGCCTTATTTTGAGACTCTTATAATTATACATCCTCTCACAGGGTACCAAAATACAAACAACTCTTTTCAATCAAGATGTTCACACATGGAACAAATATTTTGAATTGAGTCAAAGCTACTACATCATAAATGGAAAGTTAAATGGTACTAAACTAAACTACTTATCAGTGCATAAGGACCTTGAGTTAGCATTCACCAACAATATAGAGGTTGTAGAGGACACAACACAATTTAAGAGTCAACAATTCTCAAACGGTTTTATCACCTTTGATGAAGCTGAAAACATCACTGATGGAACTTTCTTTGGTATACTCCTATAAATGTTTGTTATATCTTACACATAAATATTTAATAATACATATTCCCTACAGATGTGGTCTGCATTTTAATTAAAGTTAAGGCAGTAAATGGAGAAGGATGAAGCATAAGGCGAGAAGTAATCGTTATAAACGAAATGTAAGTTTACAAACCATCCTTGGAATATACTGTTGCCCATGAAAAGTTCAAAGCATAATGTTAACCAGTTCTACATGTATAGCTATGATCGCAAAACCATGACTTTATGGGGAGACTTTGCTGAAATAGATGGGAATTTACTAGCTACTCTAGAATGTGACAAACCAATGATTGTCTCTTTTGTGATGTCAAATGCTCTGTTTATCAAGGTATACATCCCCTTAAACTAGATAATTAAATAATATTTGAGAGTATATAAAGATATGATCGACTTTATTATTCTTTCTACAATAGGAGATTATGTACTTTCCACTACTCCCATTAGTAGTTTGATAATCAATCCAACGTTTGAAAAGGCCAATGATCTCCAACAATGGTAAATAACTCATGTTATCTCGCACTTACTAATTAATAGCCTCCTCCACATGGTAGATATCACATGTCTTTATTAAATTTTGTAATTTATAAATTGCAGGCATCAGAACATGAAGGAATAGAACATTGACATAACTTTAGTGCCAAGCAAACAAATGCAAACAACCCGCCAAGTGAAAATAACTGATCTTTTGAATGGATATTACCTTGGCATAGTATACATACCAATAACTTCTCAATTTTTAATGTTATAACATATTAAATTGATTGAGCCAATTTTCGTATAGGACATGTACTATAAGTTCAATGCTACGATTACGACGATTGACTATAAGAATGACCCATGGTATCATTCTTGCAAAAAATGCTACAGGAAAGTAAATGTCCAAACAAGTACAGAAACTTGTGCCTACTGCAAGGGTGAAGATATTGGTTATGAGGAGAGGTACAGTACACAAATTTCACCATATTACGTAATACACCAAAAATATAACAAGCTAATCATAAAATCAACGAATATGGTTTGCTTATACGTAACAAATAAATTAAGAATTACTAATTAAATGTTCTAATGTGCCTTAGATATCGGCTAAAACTTGAGGTCACTGCTGAGAACCAACATCTATTTGTTACCTTATTTGAGGCAACACAATATTTTTTTGGCTGGAATGTGAAAGAGTATATTCGATCTAAGATTGAATCTATGCTTCGCTTGATGTTGAACACTTTCTTCTTTACTAATTTTGGAAATGAACTTCTCTTCGTACTGTAATCACATCTGAAAAGGTAAAACTCATACTAAATAAAATATCAGTTAATACAAGTAACGTTACCCTATTTTAAATTAAATACTAATATATAAGGTTGTCTGGTTCAACAAAAAAAAAAAGATCGCAATACTATCGTCAGTTGGTATTAAATAAGGACAAGGAGTTCAGTATCCTTGTAAAGATTGATCGTCACTTTGCAAATGTTGAGTCAAGCATGAACCTGATAGCTGTGAAGATACATGAGGTTGAAAAGAAATTGAATACAAATGAAAGCAAGGTTGGAACATCAAATACAAAAATAAGAAACCACAAGCCCAAAAAAGCTAAAGATAGAGGCATACAACAACATCAAAGCAGTAAAAAGATCGAAGTGATATCTACGGACACAAATAATGTTCACCAAAAATGTACTAATGTTGAAAGTCAGATTCAATCCCCAATAATAAGACAGAGAAGCAAAAGGACCAGAAAAGAAAAACATTCAACCGTAATTGATAAGAGCACTAAGAAGGTTGCGGAGATACATGACATTCAAAAACACAAGAGCCCACATGAAAGTGATGATGACACCCCGATAATACATCTACAAAGAAGGACCAAGAAGGCTACAGAACATAATGTTGACATACTTCCAATGAAACATAAAATCAAAGTGGAAAAGAATTAATATGTAGTTGCTTTACAACTCCGTTATGTTTTACTAGCAATCTTCATGATCTCACTAATATGAATATTTATAAGCTACTGACCAACTTGACCAAACCTGCATTTTATTATTAACTTGCTTTCTAATACATAAATGCATTTGATATACTCATTCGCTAAACATTAAATATTTACACAGTGAATCTCCGCCAAACAGATCAACAATGCTCTTTTGCCGAAATGAACACCAAAATTACAGCCCACACCATAGGTATATATTAGTAACGAACTTTGTCGCTCAAATTTTTAATATGCTAGTAGAGACGAATGAATATAAAAAAATTGAAACCAACGTGAGTTTTGTTGATTACTTCTCTTGATTTTGGGGAAGACAGGTGGGGGTCTATACTTGCTTTGGGAACTGAAGTGATTGTTGCTTGATAGTATCTAAATATTGGATTTCTCTGTCATTTCATGAATTCAAGTTTGACCCAATTGGATGGATTACAAATTCTTACAACTGATTTTGCTCAAGACTTGCTAATTTGTTGCATTGTCATTTTTTTCTTACTCAATAGACTGTTACTTAGTATGCTATTTGAAGATTAGGACTCATCCTATCCGGAAGGTTCATGAGAACATCGATAGGACCTTGAATTTGCTATTTCTCATCAGGTTTGCTTTAACTTCGAATATGCGTAATTGATTTATGCATTCCTGGTAGCAAATTTTAACCTTTCTGCTAAACATGACATGTGTTTATTATCAGAGTTTTTCATTTCTGTAATTGCTTGAACTCTTCCCTTAATAGAAGCATAATATAGACGAACCCTTTGTTCCCTTCCTTTGATCAGGGAAAGATTATAGTGTAAATTTAGCACCAACTTTACAATATCCATATTTCCATTAGCCAATGCAATATGAAGAGGGCTTACACCATCTTGGTTCAGTTCTGTAGCAAATTCTCTCTTTAGTTTCATCAACTCTCTCGCAAAATCAGTATGTCCTACAATACAAGCAATACGAAGACCATTTTCTCCACCTCGTACTGCAATAGTGTCAAGTAAAAGCGGGTAAGATTGTGCAAGTGTTCTGTATTCCCTGTCCTTGCAGCTTCAAATAACCATTCATCCATTCTTTCGTACCGTCAAATGAGAAAAATGCTTTACAGAAGTTCTGTTATAATGATCTGTTTAATGTCATGTGAAGCAAGCAAGAACAGAGTAATCCTGTCACCTTCGAAACTGTTTCCGGCCTAAAGATTAAAAAAGGCAAAGGCAGTATGTGACCTTTGAAACTGTTTAGAGGAAACAAATTCTTCTTGAGGCGGTGAATCTTGCGCTGGATTAACAGCTTTAAAAGTCGGAGGAGGAAAGGAATATGACCTCATATATTCTTTATGAATACACTTAACCAAATAATAGAGTAATCGTGTGACCTTCAAAACTGTTTCCGGGCTAAACATTAAAAAAGGCAAAAGCCAGTATGTGACTTTTGAAACAGTTTAGAGCACAACAAATTAACAACTTCACAATATTTGTAGTAGATTGATTAGTCCAAAAAACTACAACAACAATAACAACCTACCCAATGGAATCTAAAAACTAGAAATATTTGATACTTTCTCATTGGTCCTTGTGGCAGTTAAGGATCTCAAAGGACCCAAGGATATACAACAACTATTTCTTTCCGTAATAATTCCTTGGATAATACTTTGATTGGAGATGATTTACTTCCACAGCCAGAAGCTGATAAGATTGAATCTATGCTTCGCTTGATGTTGAACACTTTCTTCTTTACTAATTTTGGAAATGAACTTCTCTTCGTACTGTAATCATTTTTCAGTTGGAAGCAGTTTGGTCTGTTTAGTTCCACATAAACTTCTTTACTACAACATGTTTTTTTGACTCAGCTTGAAATCTTTATATATATCTACTATTATCTTCCCTCTGTTACCATCAATATCTTACTCTTCTCAATAAAACAGACAATTTCTCGTTTTGCTCTGAATGAAGCTAGACTGATCATTGTCTGCCGAATGCACATCTCTGTTGGCCATATTTTGTTTACATTTAGTGCTTCTTTTGTCAGTTTAATCAATTAACACTGACAATACTAAATCCTATCTTCTAATAGCGCCTTTCTTTTGTATGGAGTACAGAAGAAATTAAGGCCAGACATCCTAAAATTACATATACTGACCTCTATCAGCCGAGAATACTTGTGTCCAAAATCTGTTTTCCATTTTGGTATGGTTCCGCTTAATGTTAGTTGTATTATTAGTAGTAATGCAGGGGAACAAAGTATTCTGATTTTTATGGATTTGACATTGTGAGTGATTATGTTTTTATTTGGGACTGCAGCTTGCAGGAGTTGTTGCTGTTGATTTAACTGGAGGTCCTACCATTGATTTTGTTCCTGGTAGAAAGGTACATAAAAGATAAAGACATGCCTCCTTTTTCTTTTTGAACTTAAATGCATTTGTTGGACTTGTCTTTAATTAGTAACTTCCACCTTTCTATCACGATTCATCAAATTCACCAGAAGAAGGGCCCCTTCCCGATGCCAAAAAAGGTTAGTCTTCTAAAAAGGTTCGCTTACCTAATGTATTATTTAAAATAATGTTATATACAAAAGGCGAACAACTCAATATTTTCTCTAATTAAATGTTAAAGTTTGCCTTCTGGGATTCTTCTCAGTTGATTGAACAGGTAGTTTAACACATGATACTAACACTTCCACGATGCGACAAATCAGATACATATGCACTTTCTAACAAACCAAGGCAAGCGTCGCACCAGCAATGTTAAATTTCACTCCAACAGACCCCCATACCAAAACATCAACAAAATATACATGTAAGATCTTAGACAATTCTTTGAAGTTTATAACTACACTATCCATTGACAGCGTAAAACCATACTCACAAAATCTTATTGTAATAACTGATGCAACTTGTTCTCTTCCAATATCCAATTTACTAGGTCATGAAGACAAAAACACGGCTTCTACCAGCAAAGGTGATCATCCTCACAACTAACAAATAACTAGTGTAAGCAATAGAGATAAGAACTTACAAAATTCAGTCAAATCCAACATACATGTGTACTCCCTGCACTTAACACATTTGCATACATCCATACAAAAGTATTACATCGGTTGTCTTCGTAGCTAAAATATTGTTCGAATTATAGAGAAAATACAATAGCGTAGCGCATTGCGCAGGGTTGAAAGATATATAGCAACAACGCAAAGAACAGGAGATCTAGAAGATGAACAACCCCGGTCAAAGAAGTAACCAAGAGTAAATTGGCTATTTAGAGCATTATCCGAAGAAGCCGAAACTGGAGGTACGCCCAGCAAAACTACTCATATGCTACACACTATTTAATAGGAAAACCAACGATAAGTGCTACTCAATTATTAATATTACAATCGATGCTAACATGATATGGCCTTATGACATATATTTATAATTATATTTACCTTTACAGGACCTTCTGCTTACAGCTATCATTATCATATCCCCATGAGTTAAAAAGGGTCCCAGAATGTATTTATTGTGTAGCAAAAAGAATTGAGCATGAACTCCATCATTCTGTTGTGGGAGTGGCTTTATAAAATTCGCAACCAATGAAGCCCCGCTGGAACTACAGGAACTATTTATGGGTACTACAGAAGAAGCTATAGAGTTTGGTAGGGAGTTTCAATTTGTTCATGTTTAGTTGAAAAAATGATTTTTTTTAATCCCCAACCATCACTCCAACGTATATAATATTCTATTAAATTGTATATAAATATTTTTGAAATAATACTTTTTTTCTAACAAAATATTATTTTTCAGAAAGAACTAGCATCTACAAGGAAAGGAGTATATACTTTCAGAGCACAAGGTCAAATATATCACGATCTACCATCATTGATATCACGTGATAACAATCCCTGTTATTTTCAATTATACTTCTTTGATACAGACAACGAGTTAATCAATAGGATATCAAAAGTAAAAGATGGAATTCTATCTGACACAATCGCCACAAGGATCAAACGGATAATGGAGGAAAATCCATGTGCGTAAGTCTTTCGCCAACTAAAGGACCATTCCAGTTTCCATAATTTCCAACTCCAAATTGCTGCAAATGTATCTTTGGATCAACGTGTTTACAACATACCCTCAGTACATCAGGTAGCAGCCATTTGGATAGATGGAAACAATCCGAATATACCTTTTGATCGAGAAATTATTGTTCATGAACATTCGAGTTATAAGCATAGAATCAAGCATTACTACGGATGTTATGACCTCTTACAATATCCTTTGATCTTTCCATCAACTCATCTATGACCATCTATGGGACACATGGGAGAACAATCCCATGTTTTTAGTTTAGCCTTACATACCTAGATGAAGAATTTCTTAGGCTTCTTCAAGGAATTGGACCCGAATCTAGGAATCTTCAAGCTCTCTCTTCTTTCTCCTTCAAGAACCCTCATTTAGAAGTTAAGAAAAATGAATCTGATATAAACGACCCTTAAACACGTATTTAAGACTTAGGATAGGTTGGGGAATGACCAAAAGGCCCTTCTCATAAAAAGAAATAAAATTTCACTTTGTACGCTCTCGGACTTCTTACGGTAAGGCCAATGCACCAGCTACAACATGTCCGCGTTGGGTCTCGGGCGCGGACATGTGTTATTTCGCAAATTTTGTCCTTTCCAGTTCACATCGAAAATTAAAGAAAAAACATTAGTGTCAGTCTGTGTTCAGTCCGTGTTGCGCCTCGGGCGCTGACTAGCACTGGTTTTCAATTAATTAGCGAAATTTATTTTTTGACTCGGTTGCTCTAAAATAGGGTCGAGGCCATTTTCCCACTCAATTTTTGTGCTGATCGGAGATCC
>DF365284.1:4844-24467 GCA_000787875.1 Solanum virginianum
AGGTGAAGGTCAAATTTCACCATGGTGCTTGGTCGGCTACCATGGCGTGCCAACTAACCATTACCTATTATCCTAGTCAACCTCCCCTTTGTCAGGTTTGGTTGATTAGATGAGAACATATCAATCTAATCATGTCATCTATTTCCCTTTTCCTATCCATCACTACCTTAGTCGGGATTGTGCTACTAGGCGGGGTTTAGTATTGGCCACCACCAAATAACAATCATAATAAAGAGAAATAGACAATACATGCAAAACCCCAATCATAGAAATGTACTAACCTAGGTCATCTCAAGTTAACTACCTATGGTTTCCACAACCCCAAGTTGTGGGTGCTTAGCTACTCATGGCTAAGGCAAAACCAACAAAAATGCAAATACAACCCATTATTGAGAATTTTACCCAAAGCAATGAAGATTAAAGGCACCACAAGTTGCAAACCACAAGCTTGATAGATTGACAATAAGTACAAAGCAATATTTGCAAATCCCCAAAATTAAGTTTTCCACGAGAAAAATGAAGAACTTTGCAAGAACCCTAAAATATTCTTAAGAGAATATTCAAAGGCACATTCAATGTCTCTAAAAATGAAATCTTGTTCTTCCCCCTCAAAATAAAACCTAAGTTAAAGTATTTATAGTAGTTACAAGTTTAACCCTAAAAATTACATAAAAAGGACAGCTGGCAGCTGGTACGTCTCACATGTATGACTCGTAGGTCACCCTATGAGTCGTAATCAGGGTCTCACATCAGGTTCTTGGCATCTCAAACTCAATTGGTATGACCCACTGGTATGAGTCATAGATTGGGCTACAAGTCGTCTACTCCTCTCGTAGTCTAGGCCTTCAGTTGTTGATCCAAAGTTTGGGCTCTCTGTTTCCTGCTACGAGTACACCTATACGAGTCATAGTCAAAGTTACAACTCATAGGATGGCTTCTTAAGGTTGACCTCCACTTAGCAGATTCTTGATTTTGGTCTCTTTTTCTTGCTATGATAACACCCCATGACTCGTAGCTTGGGCTACGACTCGTAGCTTAGGCTATGACTCGTAGCTTGGGCTACGACTCATAGCTTGGGCTACAACTCGTAGGTGAACTCATATGTCCTATGCTTCAGTAAAATCTATAATTTTCTTTTAAAATCATGCCAACCTAACTTTTCTGCAAGAAGAACACAAAAATACATAAAAGCTATAAAAAGTTGCATTAAGAACTCACGAAATCCCTTGTTTTAGGCATCAAATGTGTTGTATTTTGACAGCACATCACTTTTTTAATCCACTTTGTCACTTGCATAATCTGCATTTAAATATCTATGAAGATTAAAAGTAGATGTCTTTTTGTACCAAAGACTGTATGATCTTGTTCCCACTAAACATATTATCAGGTCGACTAGTAGTGAGATAGAGAAGAGATCTAATCATACCTCTATATTTGGATTCATCTACACTCTTACCACTTGGATCAAGATCTAGATTTCAAGATGGACTTATAGGAGTGTTGATAGGCTTTACATTTTCCATTCCAAATTCCTGAATTAATTCCTTAGCATACTTACTTTGGCAGATAAAATCCCTTGGTTAGATTGATAGATTTGCAGTCCTAGAAGGAAAGTTAACTCACCTATTAAGCTCATTTCAAACTCATTTTGCATGAGATTAGCAAATTTCTTGCACAGATCATCATTAGTACTTCCAAAGATAATATCATCAACATAAATTTGAATGATAATGTTGTCAGAGGATGATTTCTTCATAAAAAGAGTAGTGTCAATACTTCCGTGAGAGAAACCATGAGTTAATAAAAACTTACTTAGTCGATCATACCAAGCTCTAAGAGCTTGTTTAAGACCATAAACAGCTTTAGAAAGTTTGAAAACAGGATGGGGAAAACCAGGATGTTGAAAGCCTGGGGGTTGTTTTACAAAGACTTCTTCTTCAATAAAACCATTAAAAAAGCACTTTTGACATCCATTTGAAACAACTTAAAACCCTTGAAATCAGCATATGCTAAAAGAATGCGAATAGATAACCTTGTAATAGGAGCGAAAGTCTCATCATAGTCGACTCCCTCATGTTGAGAGTATCCTTGTGTGACCAATCTAGCCTTTTTCCTAATTACCTTTCCATCTTCATTCAGCTTGTTTCTGAAAACCCATTTAGTTCCAGTGACAGAAGTGTTTTCAGGTTTTTAAACTATGGTCCAGACTTGATTTTTCTCGAAATGGTCTAGTTCCTCTTTCATAGCTTTAACCCATTCCAAATCTTTTAGAGCTTCTTTAACTTTCTTAGGTTCAAGTTGAGATATGAGAGCAATATTTGCACTTTTCTTACAGGAAGCTCTGGTTCTGATCCCATCATTTACATTCGCAATGATGAATTTTTTTGGATAATCTGGTTCACTTCTCCATTCATTTGGAACTATTTCTGTGGTCAGGTAATTTTCGTTACTAATAGTGGAGTGGTCCTTTTTATTGCTTATTTTGATGAGATGATAACACTTTGAGTGTTTATAATTCATCGTCAGAACTGTATTTTTTCTCTGGTATATGATTAGATTTATCAAAGACAATATGAACAGATTCTGCAATAGTAGAGGAACGCTTATTGAAAACTCTGTAAGATCTACTAGAATTTTAGTAACCAAGAAAAATACCTTTGTCTCTGTGTGGGTCATACTTAAATTTTCCTTACCATTGTTGTGAATGAAGTACTTCCAGCCAAAAGGATGACAGTAACCAATGTTTGGTTTCTTTCCATTCAATAGTTCATATGGAGTTTTCTTCAAAATAGGTCTGATGAGACATCTATTAAGAATGTGACATGCTGTACTGACTACTTCAGCCCATAAATGATGAGGGAGATTATGTTCACATATCATGGTTCTAGCCATGTATTGAAGAATCTGGTTCTTTCTTTCAACTACTCCATTTTGTTGAGGGGTTCGAGGCTCTGAGAAGTTGTGTTCATATCCTTTCTTATTGCAGAAGTTTTCAAATGCTTTGCTATCAAATTCTACTCTATGATCACTTCTTATGGGGGAAATATAGTAACATTGTTCTCTCTGTTCATTCTTACAAAAGAACTCAACTTTTTTTAAGGTATCATCTTTGTTAGCTAAAAAAAATTACCCAAGTAAAACACAAATAATCATCACCAATAACAAAAGCATACCTTTTTCCTCCAATGCTAGCTATTCGAGTTCGACCAAAGAGGTCCATGTAAAGCAGCTGCAAAGGTTTTGTGGTAGATACAAATTATTTTGTTAGAAAGGAGTTTCTAGTTTGCTTACCTAGTTAACATCCATCACAAATGTGATCCTTGGTGTAGTCAATCTTTGGTAGGGCAATAACCAAATCAAGTCTAGCCAACTTTTCAATGAGTCTCATGTTAGTATGTCTTAACTTTCTGTGCCAGATCCATGGATCTTCTGACATGGTAATCACGCCCAAGTTACACCTCTCTTTTGAGGATAAAGTAGTCGTTGTCAAATATAAAACCTAACCAAGATTAGGATCGAATCCCACAGAGAATATAGAGACTCATAACGAATTCACAATACGCAATTTAAGTAATTAACAACTCAATTCCCCGAGGGAGGGGGGTTTGCAATATTCAACAAGAAAATAAACTAAACTAACTAATATAAGAGACAATCAATAATGGAGAGCAACTTGGGTATTATGTTCCCGAGGATTCACCAACTCGATATCCCTGGGTAACCCAATTCTCGACTAAGTATAGCATGCAAGACAATAATTTAAGTTCACCAAGCCCTTTGATCAAAGGTGAGAGGCAAATTTCACTATGTGACTTGGCCCATCTCCAAAGTGTGCAATACTAACCATTACACATAGTCCTAGTCAACCTCCTTTTGGTCTAGTTTCAGTTGATTAGATGAGAACACATCATCAAATCCTGTTAATCAATCTCTTTTCCTATTCAATTACCTCCTGGATCGGGAAGGTAATACTCGTAAATGTATGCTATGAGGCTTGTTTGGGAACTTTCGAGTTCCCATTCGTCATTACCACCTGGATCGGGAAGGTAATACTAGGCAAGTTCTAATATTGGCCACCACTAGAAAACATGCAATACGAAGAGAATTGATTAATACATGCAAATATCCATTCCAAGAATTGCAAATTATTTGAGTTTATTTGGTTAGATCTTCATAGTTCCCACAACCCCAAGTTGTGGATTTAGCTACTCACGCTATGGGTAGATGAAAAAATTATGAATTGAGAAAAAATAATTAAACACTTACCTAATTGAATTGAAGAATAAGAAAATCCAAAATTAATTGAGAATCACAAGGTTTGAAGATCCAATTATTTCACAAGTGTATTCTCCTCCAAAATTGAGGTCTCCAAGTACAAAACCCTAAAATTACTTTCTAATGACGTTCTCTACTGTCCTCTCCTAAAAAATAATTTAAAAAATACGATTTATAGTAATTGTAATTAAGGCCTAAAAAATAAAAAAACTGGTCGACAACAACGTACAACAAGTTCTGACGACTCGTAGAGTGATTTACCAGTCATAATCAGGGTCTCGTATTCAGCTTCGTGAATCTTGGACTTCATTGCCATGAATCAAATTTACAAGTCATAGACTGATTCACGGCTCATATTGCACTCTCGTAGACTTCATCTGCATCAACTGGTCCTTCACTAGAAATCTTCACGAAACCATTCTATACGACTCGTAGAGTGATCTATGACTCATATAACTGAATTTCAGAAATCATACTTCACTGGAATTTGTCATGCAACCCTCAGGTACAACTTGTAGAATTTTCTATGATTCTTCGAGGCTCTCGTAAGTTACAAAAAAACGTGAAAAATATGTAATTTTACCCCAATGTCATGCCAACCTGCTTTCATACAAAACGAAACACAAAAACATATAAAAATCATAAATGTCGCATTAGGAAACACAAAATCCTAAGTTTTATGTATCAAAAATGTTGTATTTTGATAACACAGAGGCTCTCGTAAGTCAT
This sequence comes from Solanum virginianum, assembly GCA_000787875.1. Classification (NCBI taxonomy): domain Eukaryota; kingdom Viridiplantae; phylum Streptophyta; class Magnoliopsida; order Solanales; family Solanaceae; genus Solanum; species Solanum virginianum. The sequence goes on from DF365284.1 coordinate 9,849, forward strand.
TGAAATCCCGAGGTCGTGGAATATTCTCCAAAGAAGGTGGGTTTTTATTCTGATCATCATCATTAGCATTCCAATTCAAGGCTACATTACCCTCGATGTTAGCATTTTCTTGGGCTATTCTTCTTGTAATTCTTTAGATCTCTGGATCAAGTGGAGTTAAAGGATTGCCTTGACTCCTAGTGTTGGGCATAAACTACTAGTATACCCTCCAAAGAAACAAAAAAAAAACAAAAACAAAAACAAAAACAAAAGTAAAAGACAAGGGAACTAAGGATTAACATTTGAATTATAACTACCAGTGAATTGACTTAAGTCTAGCCGTAACTTCCACTATGCTACATAGTCAACCAGTGAAGATTTAGAACCCCTAACAACCACTACACCACCATAGTTAACCTTTTCCAACCTAACCCTCAATCTAGCCATTCAGTGGACCTCCCTAGCCACCCCTTTGCTATCACCATCAATATGAACTAGGCTACCTATGTACACCCTACACAAAGTACTGACCAGAATATTAGCCTTACCGGGATGATAATGCACACTCGTATCATAATCCTTAAGAAATTGTAACCACCTTATTTGTATCAAGTTGATATCTTTTGGGTGAACACATTTTGGAGACTTATGATCAGTAAACACATCAACAAGCATCCCATACAAATAATGATGCCAAATTTTCAAAGCAAATACCACGGCGACCAACTCAAGGTCATAGATAGGATAATTCTTCTCATGCATCTTAAGTTGTCTAAAAGCATAGGCTATCATCTTACCATTTCGCATCAAAAGACAACCTAAACAAATTTGGGAGGCATTATAATACACAACAAACCCTTCCAACCCTTCCAGTAGAGATGAGATAAAAGCGGATACAAGCTTATCCTTCAAGGTTTGGAAACTCTTTTCATACTCATCGGTCCATACAAACTTAGCTTTCTTTTAGGTCAACTTAGTCATGGGAGAAGCAATAGAAGAGAGTCCATTCAAAAACCTCTGGTGGAAACCCTCTAAGCCCAAGAAACTTCTAATGTCCGACGAATCAAAGGTCTAGGCCAATTTCTAATCAATTCCGTCTTTCTAGGATCCACCTTAATACCATCCACCGTCACCATAAGACATAGGAAGGCAACATCTTTCAACCAAAATTTATATTTTTCATACTTAGCATACAACTTCTCTTCCCATAATTTTTGTAGCAGTACCCTCAAATGACTCATATACTCCTCTTCACTATGGTAATAGATCAAGATATCATCGATGAAAACTACCACAACAAATCAAGGTAGTGTATAAAGACCCTATTCATAAGATCCATAAAGATAGCTAAAGTATTGGTCAACCTAGAGGACATAAGCACCACCTTATAATGCCCATATCTAGTCCGAAAGGCCATCTTGGGTATACCATACTCCTTTATGAAGATCAATCTTAGAGAAGTGACTAGCCCCCTTAAAGTTGGTCGAAGATCATTAATCCTAGGTAGAGGATACTTATTCCTTATAGTGACCCTATTAAGTTGCCGGTACCTAAGACATATTCTAAGGGAATCATCCTTCTTCTACACAACGACACCAAGAAGCTTACTAGGAATGACATCAAGGAACTCATTATCCACCAAAGCTGACTCTAAAGGAAGGACTTTGGACTCAACATTCCTAACCCTCGCAAGATGATAGAGACTCCCCTTAGAAGACAACTTATGGGATTGAATGCAAGGAATGAATCTACCCTTAACCACTGCATCATGACTTTTCCACTCAAGAACATGCTCACTAGGGAATTAGAATCTAACTGTATAAGTCCTACCAATAATGAAGGCATAATATGCATGCAACTAATCCACCTCAAGTATGACATCCAAAATCCACCATATCTAATTCAACATAGTAACAAGACAAGATCTACGCAATATAACCACGAAACAATTCCTATGGGCCTTCTTGGCAATAATAGACTTGCCAATAGGGTAGACACCAAATATTCACATAACAACTTGGGACAAACATGATGCACACCAACAATAAAGAGAGATAATGAATGAGATAATGACACTCGAACCCATCAATGCGCACATATCAAAGTCAAAGGAAACTTCAACATATCGGTAATAACTTTGGGTACCACATCTACTCCTTGAGTCTCTTGAACAACATAATTGCTTTCTTCTTTTGGTCGGCCACTTTTACACCTTTTTTGAGCTTGTGGACAATGAATAACCTTGTGGCCCACCGCATCACAATCATAACAAGCTTTGGACTTCCTCAAGCATGGACTACGATGCTTCTTCCTACACATATAGCATTTAGGATTAGTCATCCTACCGTTGATGTCTCTACATTGAATCCTTTTTCTCCCTTTCTTTGAGGCTACCGGGTAATCCCTCATCTTATGCCCAACACCACCACACTTGTAAAAACACTTAGTACCCATCAAACACTTCCCTTGATACCTCTTGCCACACTCTTTACAATTAGCAAAAGAGATCCTTCCCTTTCCAAACTTAGGCACCGGTACTCTAGTAGAGGATGAACCTCCCCTAACTTGGGCTCTCTTGGCCTTCCTCTTCCCACTCTTACTACGTGAAGTCTCATGGGTACCTATCGATCAATTGAGTTGAACGGTCACAACTTTGGCCAATACCAATAGAGCATTATGAATTTCCGTATTTGATATATCACCACCCTGAGTAGCTTGGGACATATTTTGAAATGCAATGATTAAAATAAGAAATAAGCCTTAGGGGACTTAACTCTATCGAATGACATAGATTAAGAAGAAGGGAAACATTTCTTAAAATGTCTCATAGCCTCTCATTCAGAGTCGTGGCGTGCTTTACAACCATGAATAAAACTCTAATCGACATGGTATGTTGGATTTCGAAGACCATTAACAACCTAGTGCTCTGATACTAAATTTTTCATGACTCAAACTAGGGCCTAGATGTGATACGACAAATGGGAAACCTTACAGGACCCCAAACAAGCCTCTTAGCATATCATACATACATCCTTGGTCACGAAAGCAAGATAAAACAACAAGAGAAACAATAAACAAGGGAAATTTGGGACTAAGGGAGAGAGTGTAATACTTAAATAACATAGATGAGTCAAAGCTCAAGCATAATTACATTACATGTCCAACAATACCTCTAGCTTGGAAGGGAGTGGCGGCCAAGACACTTTCTAAGTTCACCCTCATAATAATGACAATACGTATGCCTAAATATATGAAATATAGTCTAAACATAAGCATGGAAGAAGATAGATATTGTCCCCGGACATGAGGACTCACCAAAGCTAACTTGAACAATCCATCTAGACACGTGAAGGAGAATCAATAGGAGCTCCATTTCCTATATGGTAATGTCATGCATGTATAGAGTATGTGTTAGTATATTTGGATGTACTAAGTATATAGGATGCAATGCAACAATAGATAGACACATAATCAAAATACATAATTAGGCAATATATGAACATATAGCAATATGGCATGCATGAATAATGCTTGACATAAAACATGCTTATAAAGAGCATATTACATATGTAGGAAGAGATAAAGACCAAGAAAACTTAGTACTTGGAATCCAAGGTAGACCACCTCTTAGAAGTGATTGAGGAATCAACCCCTCAATTGATTGATGGGCATGACCACCCCCATCCAAAGTGATTGAGGAATCAACCCCTCAATTGGTTGATGGCTTGCCACCCCCATCTAAGATAATTGAGGTATCAACCCCATAATTAGTTGATGGGCATGACCATCCTCCACTAGAAGTGATTGAGGTATCATCCCCTCAATTGGTTGATAGCTTACCACCACCATCCGAGGTGATTGAGGTATCAACCCCTCAGTTGGTTATAGTCAACTAACAACACTATAGATAATTTTCATGAAATCAACACACATATACCATCTTTCATTATCATAAAGCCACTTAACTCATATACCATGCATTAGGGCTTCAACAACTCAAGAAACATAATCTAAACATTTTACCAAACACATGGTGAGTGTGTAATGCTAGTATAAGATCATGCAATTCAAGAGTTAAATCATGCAAGAAAATTCAATGTAAAACTACCCACCAATACTTAGTAATAACCTCATACAATATACATCAAAACCCTTCATCAAATCTCAAGATAGATAAATGATTCATAGCTCAAAACATGCTTAAACAATCACACTTTTATGATACCCTAACATAGTTCATAGTCAAATTCATAAGTAATGCCCATAGGTAAATAACCTTAGAAACATGCAATTTATGTAAAAGAAAACTTAGGCACCATGGGTAAAAGGACCCAATGGTTGAAACCCATATACCTTAGCATTGGAGAATTCCTTGATGAAGATTGTAATGGAGACTTGAAGCTTGAATGAAATCCTTAAGATCCAAAAAGAGTTTTGTCACTTGAATTTTGAGTGAAATATTAGTCTAAGTGTTTGAGAGAATATTGGGGAATGTCTTGTATGACATGGTATTGAAATATGGCTAAGTATAGGTATTTTCACGTATGGGAAGACTTAGGCCCAACACCCAAAAACCTTGGACTGATCTAAAAACAACTAGGAAAAAAAAACATTATGGCACACCCCAGCTGCGTCGTACTAGGGGCGCAAGCAAAAATAACACTGTGGCACTCCCTAACCGCGTCGCACTAGGGGTGCGCACAACTCACTGAAATTGCAACTTTGAAAAATTATATTTTTATATGGTCACTCTAAAATTGGGGTTACACCCATTTCCCACTCAATTTTTCCCCATAAATAAGAATATGAAGTCCAATTTTTGATATCACGCACGAAATTTGAGGGATATGAAAATTATAATTCTTGGCACTTTTGAGGCACATTTTTAGGCACTTTTTTGGGTCATTTCGAGAGGATAAAGCAGTCATTGTCAAATATAAAACTTAACCAAGGTTAGGGTTAAATCCCACAAAGATTATGGATATGCACAATGAATTCATCACCAACACACAATTCAAGTAATTAACAACTCAATTCCCTGAAGGGGGGGGGTTGTAATGTTCAATAAGAAAATAAACTAAACTATCACAAGAGACAATCAATGATGATGAGCAACTTAGGTATCATTTTCCCTATGATTCAACAACTCAATATCCTCGAGTAACCTAATTCTTGACTAGAGTATAGCATGGAGGACGGTAATTAAAGTTCACCAAGCTCTTTGGTCAAAGGTGAGACGCGAATTTCACTATGTGACTTGGACCATCTCCATAGTGTGCAATAATAAACACTACCCATAGTCCCAATCATCCTCCCCTTAGTAACATTTAGTTGATTAGACAAGAACAGATCATCGACTCTTGTTAAAAAGTCTCTTTTCCTATTCATTACCATCTGGATTAAGAAGGTAACACTAGGCAAGTTTTAATGTTGGCCACCAATAGAAAACAAGAAAAATAAAAAGAATTGATTAATACATGCAAATACCCATTCTAAGAATTGCAAGTTATTCGGGTTTATTTGGTTAGATATTCATGGTTCCCACAACTCCAAGTTGTGGATTTAGCTACTCATGCTATGTGTAGATAAAGAAATTATGAATTCAGTACTCCCCTAAAAACTAACCTAAAAAGTATTATTCATACTAATTACAATTAAGTTCTAAAAAAAAGAAAAGCTGGTCGGCAACTTTCTATGATAGGTCCTTACGACTCTAAAGTAATTTACGAGTCGTAATCGAGGACTCGTATTCAGCTTGTTGAATCTTGGACTTCACTGCCATGAATTCACTTTATGAGTCATAAACTGATTCACAACTTGTATTACACTCTTGTAGACTTCATCTGCATCAACTGGTCATTCACTAGAAATCTTCACCAAAGCTCTCTATACGCCTCATGGAGTGATCTATGACTCGTATAGAGGTCTTGTATAGCTAAACTTCAGAAATCATACTTCACTGAAATTTGTCATGAAACCCTCCTCTACAACTCATAGAATGATCTACGATCTGTAGAGTCTCTTATAAGTCACCACATATCAGACTAGTCTGCAATTTTGCCCCAAAGTCATGCCAACCTACTTTCCTGCAAAACTAAATATAAATACACATAAAAATCATAAATATCGCATTAGGAACACATAAAATCCTAAGTTTTAGGTATCAAAAGTGTTGTATTTAGATAACACATCAACTATCACCTTATTCAACTAGTGGTATCAATACACATCATCAGGGAACCATCCTTCTTTCCCACGAACAAGACCAGAGAACCCCATAGAGAGATACTCAGCCTTATGAATCCCTTTTCTAGCAAGTCCCTCAACTATTCCTTTAACTCTTTCAACTCTGTAGGGGCCATTCTATAGGGTGGAATGGAAATAGGCTAGGTGTCAGGAAGAATATCAATTCCAAAGTTGATCTCCCTATCAAGAGGGACTCCGGGTAGATTTTCTGGAAATACATCAGAAAACTCACTCACGATCAGGACAGACTCAAGAGTAGGGGGTTAAACTTAATTCGTCAGACTTGACTCACATGAAGTGGTACATAAATCCCTTAGAGATCAGTCTCTAGGCCTTGAAGTAAGAAATAAACCTACCTTTTAGTGCAACAGACTCACCCTTCTACTCAATAATAGACTCATTTGGAAACTGGAATTTAACAGCCCAAGTTCTACAATCAACAGAGGCATAACAGGTGTGAAGCCAGTCAATGCCAAGGATTATGTCAAAATCGACAATCTCTAACTTAATTAAATCTGTAAGAGTATCCCTATAGTTGATGGACATCACATAATCTCTATAGATTCTCTCGGCTCGAATGGACTTATCAACAAGAGTAGAAACAGAAAATGTCTCAAGCAAACACACTCCGGAAGGATCTCAAATCTACCAGCCATATATGGTATCACAAAATAACAAGTTGCACCAGGATCTAGTAAAATATAACAAGGAAAGATAAAGACTCAAAGCATACCCATCACAACATCAAGTGCAACCTCTTAGTCCTGTTGGTTTCCCATTGCATATAGACAATTTATCCCACCAACTGCCCCAGTGCAACAACTCTCTGGTTATGCCTCACTGGTGGTGCTATGGTGGATGATTGGGCCTTATTGCCCCACATTGAATACTCCCTCAGAAAATGGCCTTGATGGCCATACTTGTAGCAACTATTCTGTCCATCTCTACATTCTCCTAGATGCATCCTGCCACATTTCCCACAAGGTGGGTTCCCTTTAGATCCAAGAGTCACACTTGCTTGAGACTGTGCACTCTGTGCCCTAAAGTTTGGCTGACCTGAGGACCTTTGATCATACTTGTGGCTCGGGGCTGGTGCATTAGCTGAAGATGGTGCATCGCTAGAGGACCTCTTCTAGAAATAGGACTTATCTCCCTTACTCTGCTTGGTCTGATTGGGTTTAGACCCTGCTGATTTAGCCTTCTTGCTCAGATGCTCCTCCCTATCTTTCTTCTTATCCTCCTTAGTTTGTTGGGTATAAACCATTATTCTGAAGATATTCATACCTGGGATCAGCAATGCCGCCTTGCACTCCTTCTTCATATGTCTACCCAACCAAGATATGAATTTCCTTATCGTAGCTCGCATATCCTAGACCATCTCTGGGATATACCTAGATAATTGGATGAATTTTAGGTTGTACTCCTTATTAGTTAGCCCCTCCTATTTTAGATTCACAAATTCCTCAACCTTCGCCTCTCTCAACTCTTAAGGAAAGAAGTGATCGAAGAAGGCACTCTCGAACTCATCACAAATAATGGGCTCTGTATCCTTACCTCGACTCTCTTCCTACTGATTGTGTTAAACATTACCCACATCCTTGAGCAGATAGGTAGCAAGCTCCACTCCTTTAGCCTCTTTTGCATGCATTTTAAAACACTTTTCACATCTCATCAATGAAGTTCTGAGGGTCCTCCTCAACGCTTGAACCAGTGAAGATCGATGGGTTCATCCTCAGAAAGTCTCTCAGTCTGGTGGCAATCATTGGCTCTTGAGAGATAGAAGTAGGAGTCTGTGAGCGCTGCTTCCTGCTCTGGGTAGCTATAAACTATATGAGCATGGTGATAGCTTCTTTGAACTCAGCCTCTGTGGTAAAAGTAGGTGGAGCGATAGGTGTCACAGGAACACCAATAGTTCTTGCAGTCGACCTCGGGGCCTCATTTTTATCTGAGGAGGCACCTTTGGAGTAAGGCTCTCAACATTGTTAGTTAGAGCATTCCTTTGGGTCACAGTTCATTTAGGAGGCTTAATCTACAAGCGCATAACACACCAGTTAGAAAAGAGTTTTGTAAAGTCTTAATTCTATTGCACGAAATTAGAACACAAGAAAGTGTAACAATTCCTAATGTTTTATAGCCTCCTGCTTATAAAATATGGTGCACAACATACCAATAAACAATACTCTACTAGACATGGCTTCATAGACTCCCCAGGACTTTTGAACTTTGTCCTCTGATACCAACTTTGTCAAACCCAGGGGGTTCCCTTAGCATGGGCAACATTTGAAGAACCATTGCTGATTCCCTAAGAGAACCATCTGGCCATATCGTCACATCATCAACTCAATAGAAGAAGAAAGAACTCAAATATCAAGATGTCATGTGAATAAAATATAACTCTACTGCAATATAGTTTTCCAATGAAATAAGTTGGAATACAAAATACTCATCGTATCCTCTACTCAAATGTCTACCAAGTCTCTACTCAACAATCTAGATGGTGCCATAATAGGCAATGGACACCCCAAATCAAGAAGGAAAAGTACTAAATAAAAATAAGAAGAAAAAAGGTTCCTCCAAAAAGCAAAAAGTGCTCACCTACTTGGGAAGTGTACTAATCCGGACCTCAACGACACGCAGGCTGAAGTCCTCTAGCACCTGTATCTGTATTATCAAATGATGCAGGCCCAAATGGGTTTCAGTACATGAAATATATTGGTATATAAAATGGCTTAAGAAAGTAAAGCTCAACTCACTCACCTTGACTCAACAACTTATGCTTAACTTATCACATGCAAGTTTAAAAGTAAATTATGTATTTAAATTATGCTTGGTAAAAATAAACTCAGTTTGAAATATCATGGTAAATCAAGGTTGCTTATGAGTTTCTCTTAACCGACATCCAATCCCATCACCTTTAGTTTGGTAATGCACAATGAATGCAACGGCATTGCCCTGACTATCTTAAACGTGCCATGATAAAGGATGATCAACACTCTCTTGGATCCATAATAAATGTCTATTTTTGGGACAAGAATTTGCCAGAATGGGCTGCACAACTATCCTATACTGGCAATGTAGTTTTGTGGGTTAAAGTAGATATTTACTTGCTCCCAACTTGGTGCTCGATACTCCTCCCAAGGCTAAAAGATGCTTAACTTATCAATCAACTCAATCCTCAATATTCAGTCAATCAACTCAAAACTCATCCTCATTAGGTTCTCTCATCTCAATTACTCATCAACACATTTAATCAGTGTAAACCCTTAAGCTCAACTCAGACTCAAATGGTCATTTAGACTCACTCAATTTGACTTATCATGTAGTGAAAGCAAGATAATCATATATACTAATGTATGTGACACAATGCGACATATTTCTCATACTCAATCATACTCGAATTACTTAATTCAGATACACAAACTCAACCTCCACTGTGTAACATGCATAGAATTGCATAAAATCATGAAATATAGGGTTCATGTTATCAAGTATAAAACTTTATCTCGATCTAATATAGAAACTATGCAATATAGCAAGTACCTCACACATTATCAGGAGAATTCATAATAATTACAAGAATTTGGTAGTTGGATAATAGAATTTCCCAAATCTAAACTCTTTTCCCAAATCTTGACTCAAATAGATGAAAGGGGCATGTCGAAGAAGGTGGTTCCACACTTTAGTAAGCCATACATACCTAGAGATAGAAGAAACATTCAAACTTCAATGGATCCCCATGCTAGAACCTAGAATTATGGCTCTTCTCCCTCCTCTGGTGCTCTCAAGAAAGCCCTAAGTGTGAAGAATGGTGGAAAAATACATTTAAGGTCTTATTCAGAAATTAAATTAAGTCCAAAATATCCAAGGGTTAAATTAAAAAGGGTAGGAATAGACAAAATTTCCCTTCTTAAAACCTATACAAAACCCCGTCTATAGGTCATAGAGCATCCTATGGGTTATAGATATCCTCTCATGAATGAGGGGTCTGAAAATCTGAGCTACTAAAATTTGGTATGAGACCTCTCCTATGAGTCATAAACTGTTCTACATGTCATAAACTACCTCTCGTGAATAAAGGGTTCTGAATTTAGATTTACTGGAATTTGTCACAAACCTCCTCTGCGAGCCATAAAATACTTTACAGGTCTTATACCATCTTGTATGTAGGTGTAAGACTTAGAGAATTTCACCAAGTCATCTGGGGGGTTTTATGAGACCTATTCCACGAGTCATAGACTTGTCTATGAGTTGTAGATGGCCCTGATGAACTTACTTCTATAGTTTTTCTCAGTCTTTTCTCAGCATCCTCTATGCATCTACTCCATATTAGGTCAAAGGAATTAGGGGGTGTTATATAAATCCACAACTAGGGTGGTGGGAACTATGAAGAACTAACAAGGTAAAACTGGATAATTGGTAATTCTTGAAAAGTGTGCATGCATGTATTAATTAATTCTTTTTGTATCGAATGCTTTCTAATGGTGGCTAACATTAGAACCCGCCTAGTCTTAGTGACTGGATCAAGATAGTAATGAATAGAAAAAGAGATTAATTACTAGATGGGATAAACTAGGGGGTGTTTCACTCATAGAGCATAGGTATGACATATCAACCAATTAATCCTAAAATATTTCGAGACATGATGCCAAAAATATCACAGTAGCAAGCCTTTCATCACTTGAGAATGTATTTGGTCATTATCGGCCTCACACATTTTGAGGATGCCCGAAACTTTACCTCATCGCCCGTGCCAATGTCCATTGATATCGTTGATGCTATCTATTGAAGATTTCGGTGACTCTAACATTTATATAGAAGGTAATGAATTGGATGATTTCAATGATGAAGTGAGAATAAAAGCGAAGGCGGTGAATGTAACCATCCATTTTTCCTAAGCATTGTGGGAGTGCTACTTTCACAATTCTTATATAATATTTTTATTGTAATTGTTACTTTTTTATGTTTAATAATTAAAAATTTACACTTACTTGTTAGGGCGTCACTATCTTTACAAGCATGGCAAAAAGAAGAAAGCAATAGATAACAATGACAAAGGTCAAGAACTCCCCTAGAATGCTTTTTCAGAATTCAATAGTGACATTAAGGTTATCTTTTGAGTTTTTCTTAAAATCATTATGGATACATTGAATAAGCATTTAAATCTATTTTATGTGTTTAATTACTAGATGTGAAAATTTGCAATGGTTAGAAACCACACATATTGTTACATAAAATGCAATAGTTTTTGAACTTTTCATTTAGTACTCTAGGTAGTTAGAACAAGTTAAAAACTAACACTATGTTCATGTTGGCTTTGAAACAAACATTGTCTTCACCAGAGAAATGAATAACAACCTCATCAGAGAAGAGAAGATGAATAGCTCATGTGAGAAGGAGATGCTGTATAGCAAGCATGAAATAGCAGAGATCTGGATGCAACTTTTAGTATGTGCAATCTCTTGTAAAATGAATTAGATTTGGTGCTTCTTCTTTTGTATACATTAATATTAACAAGAAATAACTAATACATTAACACAATTATAATAGCTAATTGAAAGGAAATTAATACCACTAAAATTTTCTGAACGATGAGAAAGCAGCTAATACATTAACAAGAAATAACTTAGCAAACTAAATGACTACCAACTTAAATTTAATTACAATTTGGACATCGATGCCTATCATGTTTGATCTTCTTACATAACCTACAAGATCGTCCATATATTGCAGGGCCAGTGGTTCCACACTTTAGTAAGCCATACACTCATTAGTCATTCTAGTTGTCCTTGTCAGATTGGAACGATGATAGAATTTATTACTTCATTCTAAAACTAGGAGATAGCGAATAAGCCTCATGACCAGTGGATGAAAATGACACAGTATATGTTGTAACACAATTCTTAATTGTTAAATGCTCGCTAATAGCCCTCCTATTCTAGCAGTGACTGTCATGACATGTGAACATGGAAAGTGAAAATTAAACCATTTTCCACAATCACATTCTCTTTCATTCAATGAAACACAATAAGGATTACCACTAGTACCATCACCCTATATAGATCTAACCTCGTATACCCCTGTGGGTATATTAAAATTAAAAACAAAGTGACCTTTTGAACTTTCATAATTTTTCTCCCACTTCATTTTAAACCTCCCAATTCATATTCTATTTTGTTCCAGAAGTTGGTGTGCTATTAAGACCTACCTATATATCATTCAATAGTTTGCTCTAATGAAAGCCTAACCATAGAACTGACAGGCAAGCCTAGTGCTTTTTTCAAGCATCCATTGAATGACTCTGAAAGATTTGTTGTCTGCACCTACAATCTTTTTTCATCATAATGGCTAACAATTCATTTGTCCAAGGGAACTTCCATGAGATTTTCATATGTTTTAATATTTTCTTTATTAATTTGCAATATCAAGGATTTAAACTTTCTTTTTTTTTGATGGGCTAAAGTAGCCCTCTACATCAATTTGCTGAGGTCCTTATTTGAAAATTTGTATTGAAAAATGCTCTTAAGATGCCTTATGCAGAATCAATGGAACGCTTGAGGTTCCTGAAATCATTGTAACTCTTGCAAACTAGTCAAGATTCTTTTTTCCCTATCAGATATAACATATATATCTTCTTTGCCTTGAATCACATGTGCGCTCAAATTTTAGAAAACCACTTCCATGCCTCTTTTAACTCTTTGTTTGCAATAACAAACATTAGAGGAAGAATATTTTCCTATTTCCAAAGGTTATCTCCAACTTTTCGGCCTTGAAGAAACCACAAGCAACCTAATAAATTATAAAACTTGCATCTTACAACTCATAGACTCTATGTTGATGCTACCACCTTGAATTCATTATTTTTTGTAAACTCCAAATAGTTACAGTTCATTTTAATTTTTCTTTACTACTAAAATATATACCTTTTTCAAGTCTTTTTTGGCTTCCTCGGGCCAAATATAGCAATATTCCATCTCAGATTCACATATCGACATGAAAATATCTTTCTCATTCTCCAATATCTTTAAGTAGGGTATATCATGATTTAACATTTCATACACACCATGTTTACATTGATTATGAAGACTTACACTAGTATCTTTTTGAGAAAAAACTCTAATATCATCAATTTCTTCCTCAGGTTCACTCTCATCATCATCTTCTAAAGGTTCGTCTTCCTATGACTTTCATAACTATTTTCAACATTTACATCATTATATAGATCAACTTTGATTTCATTATCTTTGTTAACAAATATATTTAGTTAAATTCTAGTATGTTTACGGGATATAGAAGCTTGTTTTAAAAGCATCATTTTATACTCTAAAAGAGTATTTCCTGAATTAACAGGATATAATTTGTGTATACTGATAAAAAAGTTTACCAACGATATATTATCGATGCAAGACAATTGATCATGGATTTGCACTCTCTGAGATATTTCAAAATGCATATTATGGCATTGCAAGTGAATTGTTGGGCTCCCATATTTGTTGTGTTCTTGGGAAAATGAGAAGTTCTTTCTTGATGCTTGAATGTGATGGTTTGACGAGCTATTTTCATGACTCCTACCGAAAAGATCATATTGTGAGGTATAGGTATTATATACGATTTACCGAAATGCTATGCCGTAAAGTAGAATGACTCATGGCTCCTACCGAAAAGATTATATCATAGGGTAAGGACATCCTATAACACCTACAGAGAAGGCCATACTGTAACACCCCACAAACACTATAAATATTTGTACTACACATATGAAACATGATATGGACTTTCAAATTAGTGCCAATTTTAAAAGTGTTGCATCTCGCGTTGAAGGGCGTCGTGTGTATGTAGAGTTTAAGAAAGTTGCATGTACACATGTTTTACGTCGAGTCAAGGTGACTAAGATCCTAAACAAAGGAGAACAAATTAAGGTGCTTGTAGGACTTAGAAAGCTAGTAGGTGAGTCAGCTACTTAGTTAACTTGAACTTGCGAGTTAAAAGGGGATGAGACCCGACGTCAAGTTTACTCAAGTCCAATTGTAAATGGAATCCGTATTAAGGATGTATCTTTGGACTATCTTTTAGTACTGTAAATGGGCCAAATTTTCAGCCCAAGATGAAGAATATCCAAGGCCCAACCATACATTACAATAAATGACAAATTGGTCCAAAACAAAGAAGAGAAAAAAAAAATCTGCATTTTGGGCAGCAAAGGCCCAACTGTTTAGAGATCCATTTTGGCCCAACTTTAAGCCTCAAGCTGATGCATCACCAGCTCCCTAACATACACTAATATGTGGCTAAACATACAAGCCAAAGTCGGCCAAAAACTCCTATAGAAAGAGCACAAACAGCCAGCTTATTTCACTTAATATTTGAACACAATTTTCAGCTTCTAAGAGAAATATT
>DF365282.1:0-13331 GCA_000787875.1 Solanum virginianum
AGAAAATAAAGAGAAAAGAGAAGAAAGAGAAAGTGAAAGAGAAGAAGAGAAAGAAAGAGAAGGAATTTTCTTGTAATTTATTGATAAAATATGTTATATATTGTAATTAAAAAAAAGTTACTCTAAAAAAGGATAATATTTGATATATAATATGTTATTTATGTAAATATTCCAAGAAAATATTAAGCAAAATTATCCAATTAGATTTCTTTATTTATCATTTTTTTATTTTTTCTTACCTTTTTTTTTAATTTAAAAAATTTTCTTAAAAAGCATAGCAATATAGATATATTAATTCATTAATTTGAATACATTAATTCTGATTTTTAAATTATCTCTATGTTCAATATATTATGTTTTAAATGTTAACTGGATTAATGTATCTAAATTATCAAATTAATACATTTAAATTGTCACTTTTTTTAAAAAACTTTTACAATTTACACTATGTAATTCATGTAAACTCATCAAATTTTAAAAGCAGTCGCCATGGACCCACAATCCCCTCTGGACCTCCAAAAAAGTCCAAAGTTAGAGTCCAAGTAATAGATGTTGATTACAAATCCAACGTAACATCCATCCACAAGTTTGAAATTTTGTAAATTACAAACATGATTAATTAATATAGCAATATCCTGAAAGCAAACTTTCAAGTAATTTTTCAAAAAAAATTTCAATCAAATTATGTTCGTGATTGATGATGTCTCACCTATTGAAGATAATGTGATTACTAGATCTATTTTTCCACAAATTTTCTAAAGCATCTTTTCATTTGAAAGGAATGAATCGACAATCTTGATAAAATTTTAATTTATATAATAATGTATAAATTTATATATTATCATATATGGTATATAAATACATCTTATAATTTTGTATAACATTATCTATTAGGTGTATAATGTGGCATGCCAAATTTTTATTAAAAATATATATATGAAAATTTTGTATATAATTGTATACCAAATATATATTATTGTATATACCTAATTGTGTTTAGTACAAAAAATTATAAGGTAAATTTTGTCCTATATTTTTACCATATAAATTAAATAACTATACTTATGTTGTAAAACATAAGCAATATAGAACAAGAAATATGGAAAGTAAAAGTGTAGAGATCATCTTATTCAAAATGTCTTCAAATCCCACTTATAATGGTGAATGATAACCTTATATATAGGTTGAGAAATCACTTCAAAAGTCATCATATTAAATGCCATACTTAATAGATACATTTTTATCCAAAGTGGTTCATAGAATCTAGGGAATGTGTACATGAATGTAAGTAGTTCATGTTAAGGAAATGTTTAAAAAATAATATGCCACGGCCCATAAAGTTATATTTTCAAGGAGAATTTTCATAAATAGCCTAAATTTGAAACTTAATACGGTCAAATAGCTATATTTTACATAATTACACAATATAATCTTGACTACGTGACCTGAAGGCGAGGAGAGAGGCGAGCGAAATCAAGAGAGGGAGGATAGAAGCGAATTGTATATGTATATTTGCTAAATTGTATGTGTATATCTGTCAAATAATTGTATATGTGTAATTCATATACATATATATTTGTATATCTGGCAAGCGAGATTTGGAGAGGGAGAAAGAGGTGAGCGTCAAGAGAGGGAGGAGAGAGGCAAACGAGAGTGGAGAGAGGCAAATCGTGTGTGTGTGTGTGTGTATATATATATATATATATATTTATTTATTTATGTCGAATTGACTATGTATATCTATCAAAATAATTGTATATATGCAGCCGGTATACATTTATAATTGTATATCTGCAAAAAATTGCAGAGAGAGAGGCGAGAGAGTGGAAGGGAGGAAAGAGAAAATAGCAAAAAAAACCTAACTAAAACTATAAATTATAATTTTTTCAAACTATAGTTATACAATGTGAGTACATATCATATGTTTGCCTATGATATTTTTTCTATTTTCAATATTTATCTGAATTCACTCAAAAGAAAATTTTCAAAAAAATTACCTAATTAGATTTCTTTATTTATCATATTTTTTTTATTTTTTCTTATTTTTTTCTTAATTTACAAAATTTTCTTAAAAAGCATGACAATCCAATTACATTAATTTAGTAATCCGAATACACTAATTTTGATTCTTAAATTATCTCTATGTTCAATGTATTATACTTTAAATATTAACTGAATTAATGTATTCGAATTACTGAATTAATATATCTGGATTGCCATATTTTTTTAAAAAACTTTCATAAATTAAAAAATAATAGAAAAAAAATGATAATTAACACTTTACACAATGTGATTTATACCCACCAAAATTTTAAAAGTAGTTGCCATGGGCCCAAATCCCCTCTGGACCTCCAAAAAATCCAAAGTTAAGAGTCTAAATGATAGATCTTGATTACAACTCCAACATAACATTCATCCACAACTTTGAAAAATTGCAAATTACAAACATGATTACTATAGCAATATCCTAAAAGCAAGCTTTCTAGTGATTTTTCAATCAAATTATGTTAGTGATTCTTGATGTCTCACCTATTGAACATGATGTGATTACTAGATCTATCTCTCCACAAATTTTCTAAAACATCTCTTCATTTGAGAGAAATGAAACGACGATTTTGATGAAATTTTGATTTGTATAATAATATATAAAATTATATATATATATATGGTATATAAATACATCTTATAATTTTGTATAACATTGTCTATTAGGTGTATAACTAGATATCTAATCCCGTGCAATACACGGGCCAATAGTTATTTATAAAGTTATTTATAATGATATAATTAAATATTATTTAATTATTTTATTAGATGTAAAATAAATATTATTAATATTGATGAATCTTTAGTCTAATGATTAAATAATTTTAAATGTTCACTCTAAAATAAATTATAACTTTTATCCTAATTTCACTGGCAATATTGTAAAATCACTAAGCAGCTGCTATTTTGAATTTTCATTCTAAAATAAATTATAACTTTTATCCTAATTTCATTTGCAATATCGTAAAATCACTAAGCAACTGCTTTAGATAGATTAAATTAAAAATTCACCAAAATATTTTTATGGGCCCTTCAATTATGAAAATTACTTGTTAAGGGTAATATTGTAAAATTACTAAGCAGCTGCTTTGAAAAGATTAAATTAAGAAACCCCCGAAATATTTTTATCAGTTCCATTAATTTAAAATAACTGAACAATTGAAGTAGCTGGAAAATTATTTATTAGGGGCAATATCGCAAAATTAATAAATAACTGCTTTAAATAAATTAATTTAAAAAATATCTGAAATATTTTTATGGGCCCTTCAATTGTGAAAATTAGTTGTTAAGGGTAACATCGTAAAATCACTACGCAACTACTTTAAATAGATTCAATTAAAAAATCTCCGAAATATTTTATGGGTCCCGCATAATGTATAAGAGGAAGCAAATAGCTCAAGCAGGCATGTCCACCTGCTACCTGCTTGAGTTGCTTAACTCCCTCTTATAATATAGCAGAATTCATTGACAATATCATAAAATCACTAAGCAGTTGCTTTACATAGATTAAATTAAAAAATCACCAAAATATTTTTATGGGTCATTCAATTGTGAAAATTAGTTGCTAGGGTAATATTGTAAAATTACTAAGTAGCTGCTTTGAAAAGATTAAATTAAGAAACCCCCAGAATATTTTTGTCGGTTCCATTAATTTAAAGTAACTGAACAATTGAAGTAGTTGGAAAATTATTTATGAGGAAAAATATCGTAAAATTAATAAGCAATTACTTTAAGTAAATTAAAATAAAAAACCTCCAAAATATTTTTATGGGCCCTTCAATTGTGAAAATTTAGTTGTTAGGGGCAAAATTGTAAAATCAC
This sequence comes from Solanum virginianum, assembly GCA_000787875.1. Classification (NCBI taxonomy): domain Eukaryota; kingdom Viridiplantae; phylum Streptophyta; class Magnoliopsida; order Solanales; family Solanaceae; genus Solanum; species Solanum virginianum. The sequence continues at coordinate 3,868 of DF365282.1, forward strand.
TAAGCAGCTGCTTTAAAATGATTCAATTGAAAAATCCCCAAAATATTTTTATGAGTCTCACATAATGTATAAGAGGAAGCAGGCAGCTCAAGTAGGCATGTCGACCTGCTGCCTGCTTGAGCTGCTTAACTCCCTCTTATAATATAGTAAAATATGGCATGTCAAATTTTTATTTAAAAAAATGAATTTTTTGTACATATATATTGTGTTTTGAAAAAAAAACTTGTAACGTAACTTTTGGACTATATTTTTACCATATAAATTAAATAACTATACTTTTGTTGTAAAGCATAAACAATATAGAACAAGAAATATGAAAAGTAGAAGTATAGAGATCATCTTATTCAAAATGTCTTCAAGGGGTTGATAAAGTCCCCGATGTTGTTACCGGTATGTTGAAAATCTTTGACTTTGATGTATATGCATTGATTGATCCGGGTGCCACTCTTTCTTTTTTTTTACCCCTTTTGTTGCCAAAAGGTTCCATATTGAGCCCAACTTATTGCATGAGTCATATGAGGCTCTACTCCTATTGGTGCATCTACTGTTACAAGAAAAGCCTATAGAAGTTGTCCTATTTGCATCTTGCATAAAATGTTGCCTTGTGATAACCTTGTTTGTAGGATGAGAAATCACTCCAAAAGTCACCATATTAAATGTCATACTTGATAGCTACATTTTAATCCAAAATGATTCATAGAACCTAGGGAATAGGTATACATAAACGTAAGTAGTTCATGTATAACTAAATGGACAATGCACTCATTCAATATATTTATAACACTCCCCCTTGGATGTGTATAGATAATATTATCACCCCCGGAGTCTACACCCTGGATGTGATTGACACTCGAAAATCATTGTTGGTCCCCAAGCGAACCCTTGAACAGGCTGACTTACTCAATTGGAAACTTTAACATGCATGCAAAAACTTTACAAGATGAACCTTTTGAAATATTCAATAGAAACTTAAAAAAAAATTTCAATCATGATTTATACAAAGTCTAAAAATAGCTCTATATACAAATAGTTATGATGCTTAAAATGTCTGAATGAAAAGACTAGATGTCACTACCTGGATCTAGGGTCTAGGAGTGACATAGCGAATGGGAACTCGAGAGTTCCCAAACAAGCCTCATAGTATTCAAATTCACATCATCAGTTCAAAAACGCATCCAAAATTAAATACATAGTTCTAAGGGATGAGAAAATAGGACTCACGTTGTGAGGATATCTTAGGAAAAGGGATTAGCATTTATTCACATAGCATATAACACATAATGACTAAGGGGCGGGTAAGTATGACTCACGCTATGGGGGCAATTCGGGACTTAGGATCTTCTACATTTCCACATCAAACATACATATATATCATAATTCTCATAATCAATCCATAATAGTCATATCCAAAGTACATTTCCACATCATACATACATATACATCATGATTCGCATAATTAATCGATAATAGTCATATCCAAAGAATAACCATGATCATAAGGTTTAAATACAACACATAACACAGATCCGACGAGAGTCTACAAGATGTCCAACAATACCTCTAGTCATAAGATAGGACGGGAGCCAAGACATACCCCGGGCTCACCCTCAAGGAAACAAAATAGATAAAGTACCATAGGTAGAGGAAGGGTGGTTCGTCCTTGGAAGATAGGACTCACCACAACCAGTAAAACTTGAATCCCAAGCTAGACGTTATATGGTGGATGGATATGCTCTTTAGTCCCTACATGGTGAGATTATGTAGGCAAAAATATGTGTTAGTATGTATAAATGTACTAAGTATGCGGGATGCAATACATATAACTTACCAAAACCTGCATAAAATTTTAGATGGCAAGGGCACATAATATAGAAAGAGATATATAACAAGGAATGTAAATATAACAAGATGCTATGAAATTCATTATGCATGAATGCGAAAATACTTCATATAGATTAAGAATGAGACCATAACCGACATGAGACCAAGTGAGCTATATCTTAGAACCCCGTTGTCTCCTCCACAACAATAAGAAATGACCTACTTGCTAAAGGTAAATCATTAACATACTTTTCCCCTTGGGGCATAAACATAATCCTATGTTAGGCACATAGTTCAAGGAAAGGAGTATGGGCCCTTGGAGATAGTCCACGCTGACATCCAATCCATTAATGGTAGGTCATCATCTCACTAGAATACATATATATACATGCTTGTAAAAGAGGCATAAGACTTACAAATCGTTATATATATTCTTAGGCTTAAAGGCCAAATCACATTCTTAAAAATCATGCGTAATAGGCTAAAAAGACAAAATATTCTTCATGAAATACTTTTCATGCATAGGAATAGCTCCTTAGAACACCTTTTTGAGAGATAAGTATAGACCCTTGGGGATAGCCCACTCCGACTCAAACCTCAATCGATGCTCCCTTACACATAGTGGTGCAAACACCCATAATTTGCTCAATGAGCCATAATCTTAGACATATATATAATCAAATTATTGTCATAACTAATATCGTATCAAAACCATATCATAAATTATAATTGGGCTTAATCCACTTCATAATTTTCATAAAACTCTCATGTCAGGAATGTATATGCCATGAATGATGTGAGAATAGCATGGGTAATTGAGATTCAATCTAAAATCAATAATATAATATGAAATTGAAGTAAAAGCATAATTAAATCTACATTAAAATCTTAAATAAGATCACCTATGCATAAACAAGCCTTGAAAGGGGACATGCATAGTCATAATTTCATAAATCCAATATAATACATCATTCTTATAGCTCAAATCAGCTTAAAATCAATGGGTAAACATAACTCATACACTAGTTGAATTTAAGGAAACATAATATCCAAAACCCCAATTTAAAGTAAGCTAGAAACTCATGAAATTGCTTGAAAATAATTTGGATCTCCTTGATTGAAAGGAAAGAAAGGATAAAAATAACATACCTTCACCAAGATGAAGAAAACCCAAAAGAATTTGAAGCAGAATTGAATTTGTCTTGATTTCTAAGTTGAAAATCTCCAAGAACTTTTGAGAGAGTCTTTTGAAAAAGAGAGAGTGAATGTGAATAATGTTAATAGGGTTTTAGGTCTTTAGAAGGTCATTATATAGCATTGGAAATTCCAAAAGACCAATAGAAATAACCAAATTTACGAAAACACCATTATTGAAACGGAATTAAAAGAAAAACCCGTATATATCCCTACACAGATGAGTTCTACAAAAATAGGCATAACTTCTTCATTCAAACTCTAAATGAGGTGAAACCAAGTGCATTGGAAAGCTAATTCAAAGAGCTTGCATTTGATAGGTCGTGGTCCACCTAGTTCCTTTTGTTCTAAGAGATATGACCATTTAAAATTGACCCTTCTATCGGTACCTGTGAGAAACTTAGCCAATGAAATTCCTTTGAACTTGGCTTGATGTAGGAGGCCCATGATAGCCTTGAACGACATAAATAAGATTGAATTGAAGGCTGGAACGTGAACCTAGCTTGAGCTTGAAGATCCCATACTTAGAAAATTTTACGAAGTTAGTTATACTGGGGGCTACACGACCTGTGTGATATCACACGGTTCGTGACACGGGTCATATCCCTATACTTGGAAAAAAATCTTCATGACGAGGTTACGAGACATTGTCCGTAGTTAGAAAAATCTTCCATTCTGGAGCTATGCCGATAGACACACGGTCAATAAACCTTACACGGCCTGTGAAAGTGGTCATGTCCCACTACTTTGCTTCACACGTTGGTGTTCCAAGCTCAAGGCCATTACATGGCCCTCCACATAGTCCGTGTGTCACACGATCCGTGTGAGGTCCAAGTGTGATGTGCCTTAGCCTGAAACTCCACTCCAAGGCCACACACTCAAAATGAAGGTCAAGTGTTGTGCCACTAGAGGCCACACAGCTCGTGTGACCTCACACTGACCATGTGGTCTCCCTTGAGACGACACTTGGTCCAAATTTTGTCCAAAATAAAATTGAATGTAAATATAACAAGATGCTATGAAATTCATTATGCATGAATGCGAAAATACTTCATATAGATTAAGAATGAGACCATAACCGACATGCAATATCTGATGAAGTCATACGAAAATTCAGGTCCTTACATCATCTCCCCCTTGGGAACATTTGTCCTCAAAAGTGGTGGAACAAGGCTTGAAAGGCTTGACTTAGAACATGAAACTGCCAAACACAAGGTATAATGCAAAATTCATCATTTGAAAATCATCAAGTCATTAAAACTCATATCAAAATGTATTCAAATCATTTAAAATATCATGAAAATAAATCATTTTCGTGCACATGTATGCATGTCATGTCATGTCATGAGACTCAAGAGTGAAAGAATTAGGACCATTGAGAATAGGAAAAACCTAATATCATAGACTTGAGTAGATTGGAAAAGATAAAAGTATCGTTGCATCATACTTGATTCCACTCCCCCACGTAGCACTTTTCACATGTTGATTCCTCTAAAGTACCTTAACCAAAGCCACATCCTTGTTATGAGGTCGCGTCACTTGCCTATGCAAAATTTCAACGGGAACTTCTTCAAAAGACAAGTTCTTCTCAACCTCAACACCTTCCAAATGCACAGTAGCACTAGTATCACCAATCAACTTCGTCAACTTAGACACTTAGAAAACTGAATGAATAGAACTCAAACCTGGGTACAAATCTAATCTATAAGCCATATTCTCAAACCGCTCAACAATCTCATAAGGGCCTACATACTGAGAAACTTAACCTGCCTTCCTTTCCAAAATGCATCACACCCTTCGTAGGTGATGCATACCTTCGTATCCACCTAATCACCAATACAAGACTCATGATCCCTCTTTCCAACATCCAAATAAAATTTTTGACTTCGAATCATCTTCTACTTTTCTCCAACCAATTCTACTCTTTGCATAGTCTCTAACACTAAATCTAGGCCTATAAAAGTCATCTCATCTAACTCAAACCATCCCACCAAGGACCTACACCTTCTACCACACAAAACCCCAAAGTGTGTCATACCAATGCTAGCATGAAAGCTATTGCCGTAAGCAAACTTAATAAATGGTTGATGATCACCTAATTAACCTTGAATTCCAACACACATGACCTCGACATGTCCTCTAAAGTTTGAATTATCCTCTCGGCTTGCTCAACGGTTGAGGATAAAAAGCGGTATGTACTTCAGCTTTATTTTAGGGCCAAGCCCCTTTTGAGATGATTTTCAAGAGTGAGAAGTAAGTTGGATACTACCATCCGATATAATAACATTAAGCACACCACCCATTCTAACCAACTCCCAAATATATATATAACTTGGCATTGTCTTTCTTCGTAACATGCCACCAATGCACATATCTCAAATTCCAATACATCTTAGTAGATCTCGGGTGAATGGATGTTGACATCCCGAAGGCGCAACATCGCGGCAACTTGTAAAAATAAAAATTAAAAGAGTTTAAGAAGTGTCGATTGTTTTTAGGAAAAATAGTTTGATTTGGGAGTCGCCACCTAATTTTAAGGATAATTAGAAAATCAGTGAATTATTTACAAAATAGTCTGCAAATCAAAAATTTTGAGCAAGGGTTCAAGTTATTCCGAAGGAAAGGTATTAGCACCCTTTAGAATCCACAATTGTGGGTCCCGATTGAACTCATTTTTTTCCAAATTGAGGAAGAGATACACAATATAACACAAATATGATAATCGTGAAATAAATGCACATAAATAATATACACAATAAGGAATAAATAAAGAATAAACTAAAGTTATTCCGTCTTTTTAATGGGGAGACCTCGAAATCTGACGGATAGATTTTTCATTGGTCAGGTTTGACAAATAATATGTGCATGAATTTAAACTAATTTTTGAATTTTAACATGCGACAAATATGAACTTAAGCTAACTTTTTCTATCCTTTTTTAATGTGCAAGCCTCGAAATTCGACGAATAGATTTATCATCGGTCATATTTTTATTGTATTTTCCTAACACAAAATCATATAAAAATCAAGCAAAAAAAAATATTGAACAGTATGAAGGGATGGACAAGGAATAACCACAATAAAACATAAACAAAATGCAGAACACCATCGGTTAAGATTAAAGGCAACAAAACATGGTTTATCAGCAAACTCACGTAAACAAATAAATAAATAAATAAATAAAAGAAATAAATAAATCATTCCAAGTAATTACAAGACACAATCAGTGCCATGACAAAGAAATCAAATAACAACGGAAACAATATTAAATAATAATAAAAATTAAAGCAATAGATCTACATCAATCATAAGAAAATAATATGAAATATTAATAAACCATTAAATCACAAGAGTCACAATAATAACAATTAATGAACAAACAGAAAGAGAAAAAAAATGTAACAATAATTGTAACAACAAAAGAAAGGAATAAACATCACAATATTATTGAAAAATGAAACTAAATCAACCTATAACAAGTTTAACATATCAAAAAATAAAATAAAAAAATAAGAAAGGTTGTTGGAATTTCATACCTTGATTTTGGTTTGTGGGTGACTGGTTTGGAACTGATTTGTGAGAGCGAGTAGTGGAGTTTTACGTCGTCTGGTGGCTGATTTTTCAGTAAAATAGGACTGTTTATGGTGGGTTTGGGGGTTGAAGATGGTGTTAAATGACTGATTTTGGGAGTGATTTTGGGGTTCTTTTTTCTGGATGGTGTGTGGTTTTTTTTTTTTTTTTTTTATAAAATGAATTGGGGAAGAAAACAATGAACGTGGGGACAAGAAAAGAAAAAGCAAAAAAGCAAAAAGAAAAAAGAAAAAGAAAAAGGAAAAGGAAAAGGTGTAAAAGAGAAACATATCAGGTCGGATTTTAATTTAAATACACAACGAATTAAATTAGATCAATTGATGAGTTTTTTCTAAAACTAACTAAGCAAAATAATTAACTTGATTATGAACCACTTAATTTAGAAAATAATTTCTAAAAATAAATAAGAATATAATTTTTTTATTTTTGAATAAAAAAGTACGTCATTACATATGTACAAACTATATGAGAGAAAACATATATAATACCAAAAAATAACTTAAAATATTTTTATTTTTTTAATAATTATTTTTAAAATGTAAAAAATAGAAGAAATTCACCAATTAATTTATACTGTAGAAGGTCAAATTTGGATGTCAACAATGGAATAATGAGAATTATGGGTTTTACTTATGATAGACAATTAACGTCTGGAACACACCATCGATCTTAGAACCAGGACCTACACCTTCTACCACACAAAACCCCAAAGTGTGTCATACCAATGCTAGCATGAAAGCTATTGCCGTAAGCAAACTTAATAAATGGTTGATGATCACCTAATTAACCTTGAATTCCAACACACCCGGCAACCAACCTCTTTAACATAACCAAGGATGGGTCTAAGTCTTGCTTTGCCTTGGCCTCAACAACTGCAGAAGATTCGACCCCATGAACACTACCATCGTTAGAGTCAATCAACCTAACACCTAATTTAGCCAAATGGTGGACATCTTTTGTCAACTCTTCCTGCCCTTCACCCACATGAGCCACACTTTTCATAGATAGTACACTAAGAGCATCCGCTATAATATTTACCTTGTTAGGATGATATCGTACACTCATGTCATAGCCCCTTTAGGAGTTCTAACCTTCTCCTTTGCCTCAAGTTAAGATCTCTTTGAGTGAACACATATTGCAAACTCTTGTGATCGATAAAATCGTCCACATGTACCCCATACAAATAGTGTCTTCAAATTTCCAAAGCAAATACCACCATTGCTAACTCAAGATAATGAGTCGAGTAATTACGCTCATGCACCTTCAATTAGCTTGATGGACAAGCTCTCACCTTACCATGTCGCATAAGTACACAATCCAACCCAATCCGATAAACATCCCAACACACCACCAACCTATTTAAGCCATCTGGTAAAGTTAAAACAAGAGTTGATGTAAGCTGATCTCCCAATGTCTGAAAATTATCCTTGTACCCATCCGATCATGCAAACTTGGCTCCCTTTTGAGTCAACATGGTCAAAAAAGATGCAACAGATAAGAAACCTTTCGCAAACCTTTCATCATAATAAGCCAACCCAAGAAAACTCCTAAATACCCAAAGGACCAAGGTTTTCAAATAATGCACATCCATCACCAACTCCTTTTTTGACTTCATCTATAAGGTTAGCTACAACATCTCCATTGTCTAGATTGAATTAAGAGCCCATAGTAACTCTCCCTATTCGATAGGATGGGATGAAGAAAGGAGATCTTAAGACACATTCCATGGCACGATAAGAATCATGAAAAGTGAAATATTGCCTAAAATGCCTTATAGCCTCTTACCCATAGATGTGGCGCGCTTCACACCTATGAATAAGACTCTACTTAATGCGGCATGTTGGACTCCAAGGACCATTTAGAAACCTAGTGGTCTGATAACATCTTGGTCACGACCCGGACCTGGGGTCTAGGAGTGACATGACGAATGGAAACCCAAGCATTCCAAAACAAGCCTCAAAGTATCTAAATTCACATCATCTGTTTGGAAGCGCATTCAAAATTAAACACATAGTTCTAAAAAACGGGAAAGTAGGACTCACGCTACAGGGATATCTTAGGGAAAGAGATTAGTATGGATCCATGTAGCATCTGGCATATAATGACTAAGGGGCAAGTAAGTATGACTCACACTATGGAAAAATTCGGGACTTAGGATCTTCCATATTTCCATATCATACATATATATACATCATGATTCCCAGAATCAATTGATAATAGTCATATCCAAAGAATAACCATGATCATAAGGTTCAAATACAACACATAACACATAGATCTGACGAAAGTCTACAAGATATCTCACCCTCAAGGAAATGAAATAGATAAAGTATCATAGGTAGAGGAAAGGTGGTTCGTCCTTAGAAGATATGACTCACCACAACCAGTAAAACTTGAATCCCAAGCTAGACGTCGTATGGTGGATAAATATGTTCTTCGATCCCTACATGGTGAGATCATATAGGCAATAACATGTGTTAGTACATTTGAATGTACTAAGTATGCGAGATGTAATGCATATAACTTACCAAAACCTGCATATAATGTTAGATGACAAGGGCATAAAAATATAGAAAAAGATATATAGCAATGAATGTAAATATAACAAGATGCTATAAAATTCATTATGCATGAATGCGAAAATACTTCATATATATTGAAGATGGGACCGTAACTAACATAAGACCAAGTGAGTTATGCCTTGGAACCCCATTGTCTCCTCCACAACGATAAGAAGTGACCTATTTGCCAAAGGTAGATCCTTAACATACTTTTTCCCTTGGGGCATAAACATAATCCTATGTTAGGCACATAGTTCAAGGAAAGGAGTATGGACCCTTGAGAGAAAACCTCTATCTT
>DF365282.1:13415-25668 GCA_000787875.1 Solanum virginianum
ATAATTCAATAACATAAGTAATACATTGGGGATAGTCCACGCCAAAATTCAATCCATCAGTGCTTAGTCGTCATCCCACTAGAATACATATATATATATATATATATATATATATATATATGGCATAAGACTTTCAAATCATTTACATGCATACTTAAGCTTAAAAGTCAAATCACATTTCATAATCATGCATACTTGGGCTAAATAGCAAAAACATACTTCATGTAACACTTTCATGCATAGGGATAGCTCCTTTGGAGCACCTTCAAATCACAGTATTCATAATCATGCATAATAAGCTAAAAAGCCAAAACCTTCTTCATGTCATACTTTTATACATAGGGATAGCTCCTTAGAGCACCTTCTTGAGAGATGAATATGGACCTTTGGGGATAGCCCACTCTGACTCAAACCTCAATCGATGCTCCCTTACACATAGTGGTGTAAACACCTATAATTTGCTCAATGAGTTATAGTCTTAAATATATATGTGATCACATTCTTGTCATAATCAATATTGTATCAAATCATATCATAAGTCTTAACTGGGATTAATCCACTTCATAATTTTCATAAAAAATCTCATGTGAGGATTGCATATGACATGAATGAGGTGAGAATAATATGGGTAATTGGTATCAAATCTAAAATCAACAATATAATATGAAATTGAAGTAAAAACATAATTAAATTCACATTTAAATCTTAAATAAGATCACTCATACATAAACAAGCCTTGAAAGGGGACATGTATAATCGTAATTTCATAAACCCAATATAATTCATCATTCTTATAACAAAAATTAGGTTAAAATCACTGGGCAAACATAACCCATAAACTAGTTGAATTTAAGGAATCGTAATATTCAAAACTCCAATTTAAAGTAAGTTAGAAATTCATGAAATTGCTTGAAAATAATTTGGATCTCCTTGATTGAAAGAAAATCAAGGATAAAAACCACATACCTTCACCAAGATGATGAAAACCCAAAAGAATTTGAAAGAGAATTGGATTTGTCTTGATTCCCAAATTGAAAATCTTCAAGAACTCTTGAGAGGATTTGAGAGAGTCTTTTGAATGAGAGAGGGTGAATGTGAACAATGTGAATAGGGTTTTAGGTTTTCAGAAGGTCATTATATAGCATAGGAGATCCCCAAAGACTAATAGAAATAACCAAATTTACGGCAATGCAATTAATGAAACAGAATTAAAAATAAAAACTTGTATATACCCCTAAACAAATGAGTTCTACAAAAATGGATATAACTTCTTTATCCGAACTCTAAAAGAGGTGAAACTAAGTGCATGAGAAATCTAATTCAAAGAGCTTGCATTTGATAGGTCATGGTCCACCCTGTTCATTTTATGCTAAGAGATATGACCATTTAAAGTTGACCCTTCTATCGATACTTGTGAAAAATTTATCCAATGGAATTCTTTTGAACTTGGCTTGATGTAAGAGACCCATGATAGCCTTAAATGACATAAATAAGATTGAATTAAAGGCTTGAAAGTGAACCTAGCTTGAGCTTGAAGATTCTATACTTAGAAAATTTCACGAAGTTAGCTATACTAGGGGCTACATGGCCCGTGTGATGTCACACGATTCGTGACATGGGTCGTACCCCTATACTTGGAAAAAATCTTCATGATGAGGTTACGAAACATGGTCCATACTTAGAAAAATCTTCCATTTCGAAGCTACATGGACGGGCACACGGTCCGTGAACCTTTACACGGCCTGTGAAGGAGGCCGTATCCCACTCCTTTGCTTCACACGTTGGTGTTCCAAGCTCAAGGCCAGTACACGGCCCTCCACATAATCCGTGAAGTGTCACACGGCCCGTGTGGGGTCGAAGTATGATGTGCCTTAGCCCAAAACTCCACTATAAGGCCATACACTCAAAATTAAGGCCAAGTATTATGCCACTGGAGGCCACATGGCTCATCACACTGACTGTGTGGTCTCCCTTGTGATGTCACTTGGTCTAAATTTTGTGCAAAATAAAATTCTTATGATCCGATGAAGTAGTACAAAAATCTGAGTCCTTACACTAGATTAAATCACTAACTCTGTCCATAAATCTATACTATACTGAAGATAGGTACCGCAATAAGACTCACGGCTACATGACTATAAAATAAAATACATAACTAAATAACTAGAGTCCTTTGAAAGCGAAAAGGTCTCACCAACTACTTCTGGAAAGCTGACGTACTAAATATCTGCCATCATGTGGATTTTTGAATCTGCATCATAAAATGATGCAGCGCCAAAGGCGTCAGTGCGTGAAATGTACGGTATGTAAAATGGCCAAAACAGAAAAACATAGGATTTAATGCTCAAAATCATAGGCTTACTGCTGAACATAATTCAATAACATAAGTAATACATTATAGCAAAATATCTGATTTAATGCATAAGTAAATGCAATTTTATCTGTGTCTAAAAGTAATATATGTTATAGCTTGGGGAGTTTCTCTAACAGACAACCATCACTATGAGCTTCGTGATGATACAACATACTGGCCTACGTTGACAAGGTCATCCCATACTTTGCCGGGGTAAGGGATAAAGTGCTGGGGATCTATATAAACTGTGTCATCTCAATGGCGTATGAGGAGTTGTACATCTGATACACTCCTATCCTATAGTGGCTACATAGTTTATGGAGTTGGAGTTATTTAAACTCGTGCCTACATCGGTGCTCAATACTACTCCCAAAACATGCGTTGTGCTCATTAACTGTAAAAAATAATGTCCCACTTTAGGAGAAAATTGGAAATCTATTACTTGGAGTCTTGGCCCAACCTATTTTCTATAAACTAGTTTTTCTTTTTCAAAACTAATAATGTTTTGTCATAACTGGTAATGCTTTCTTAACTCTGAAACTTATGCATGATGAATAGTAATGCAAAATACCTTAACTGACTGAACTGCTCTTTTAAATCTGACATGTTATGATCAAAAGATAGTGTAGTAAATAGACTAATTGTATAACTCATGCTAAAATGTTTCTTTAATAAACTCATACTTTGAACTGAATAACCTTTCATGAATTTCATAGAGTCATAATTATATGAACATAATGTCTCATCATCCAAAGCTTAACTTGACAATAGTGTAATAGTAACACATAATATGGAAAATAATTCTTGATTCTAGTTAGGGTTCTTGTAACTGTAGTAATAATTCAAGAATTTAAAAGGATGTACTCAACACTGAAGTTCTTAGCATGATAATGATAAAATAACAAGGATTTCACAATAAAGTTCTGTATTTTCTCCATAAAATTATAGGAATGAAATTGACTCGACTCTTGACTAGAATTCTTGATAAGGGATATAGATTAGGCACAAAAATAAGATTTTAGGTAGCCTTACATACCTGAAAATCTAAGAAAAAATGTAACTCAACGGATCATAGTCAAATACTTAGAAACCCTAGGTTCTCTCCTCTTTTCTTTAGCCCTAGTCGTTTTCAAGAGTTTAAAAAAAGACTTAGAATAAGGTTTAAAACTTTTTTACGCTTAAAATGACCCATTTTAATCATATATTAAGTTCAGAAGGGATTTGAAAAGGTTTAGAATGCCCCTCACAAAATTTAAAAAAAGTTCGTCTCGGGACATGGGGTCCGCGATGCGGACAGGGTTTATTTTTGATATTTTTTGTCAAAAATTCTCCAAACAAGATTTCTAATCCCCTAGAAAATTTTTGAAATAAAAATCAAGTGTTGGTCTGCGGCAAGTGCGCTTCGCACACCTGCCGCACACCCTCATTGGTTGGCGTTTTCGCTTCGAAAAATTATCTTTTGATCCGGTTGCTCTAAAAATCAATCGATACCACTTTTGTATTTCATGCTAATCATAAATTCGGCCTCGAATTTGCCATCAAAGAATAGAAGGATGCGTTATGCGCACATCTCTCTTCTAGGGTTAGTTTGACAATTTTATCGGGTGTTGCAAATGTACCTCATTAAAACCTTACTAAGAAAAATCAAGTCAAAAAAAAACTAGTGAAGATAAAAGAGTACATATATCTTGTAATATGCCTTAAGTGCTGCCTCATTAAAAACTCACCAGGAAAACCCAAGGGACAAAACTCTGATTAAGAAAAAAAGAGTACAACGTGTATTATATTCCTCTTGATGAAAACTTTATTTGATATGTTGGAGATGACGCATTCCAATCTTATATATTAGCTTTTTAAATGTCGACGTCGGCAATGCCTTAGTGAATAAATCGGCAAGATTATTATTTGAACGGATCTGTTGAACTTCTATCTCACCATTTTGTTAAAGATCATATGAGAAAAAAAGAATATGCTTCGTCCATTCCCTTTTGATATATCCTCTCTTCAATTGAGTTATACATGCAACATTATTTTCGTATATGATGGTTGGAAAAAGTACTTAATTCCTTACTTCATGGATGCCTATTATTTCTGTATGATTTGAAGGAGTGGCTGCTAGTGTTTGATTCATTGGATGTCAAGATATTGTTGTGCTTCCACATGTAAACAAATAACCAATTTGAGATCGAGCTTTACATAGATTAAAATAAATATTCTATATATGCATAATTCATAATTTTCAACTCGAAAGATTAATCATTTCATTTTTGTAAGCTTGTCTCTTCTGATCAAAGAAAATTGCATATCGTCCTATATTGAGTCACTTGCATAACTTGAATGATAATATGACAATATTCTCACATAACTTTTGTTATGTAATAATCTTCTAGCTTTTACATAACCAACAATCTATAAGTGCACCGATTGCACTAATACACGATATTTTTCAATCACTTTTATAAAATCAGAATTGATCATTGTTTATTCTAAGCAATCTACCATTGGGATATTTAATGGAATCACTTTAAAATCTTTTAAATCCTTTGAAGAATTTTCATATAACCTTCATCGTCTAGCTAGATATGATAATCATTCATTACACATATTCAAGTATTTTATTTATTGCCAAAATGAAACAAGTCTCATTGCATCCACCACTAGAGAATATATCTCCATTTAATAATGTCAGGACCTTTGCGAAAACTCTTTATGTCCCAAAGTATAAATCATACTTTATATTTTATGATTATACTTTCGCATAATAATTCATTTGTACCCCCACAGACATTACATCTTCATTTATAGAGTATTAGTCTATAACATCACTTTTCTAAGTGAAATAAAATATACTTGAATAGTGCATTTTATTTGACCAATCATTTATCTGTCTATACTATGGGACAAATTTGCATTCAAAATCCTCGCCCTCATTTATAGCATTAAGTGCTACTTCAAATCAAATATACCATTAGTGTCATTTGACTCGATTCCAATATGACATAACTTATTAAGATCTCTTCATTTTTTTTATTATTTTTGGTACCTGAACCTTTACCAAGATTTTATGAAATGTTATGTCATTGTGCTCCTTTAAAACACTTGCCTTATTATTATGACCATATTGATCATTTGTTCCTCTCCTTTCTCAAAGAGCTTTACATTTGGAATCAGTTGGTCTATCACGCTTCAAGCGTACCATAGACTTTGTCTTCCAATTGGGTCACAAATTTATCTGACAATTGATTTGCAACATTATGTAAATGAATTATCTCTTCAACTTCAAGTTCACCTTTTCTTTAACGAGGATTTAGATAATTCATCCCACTCATAAATTTCAACTATCAATCATCATTCTCCTAATGTTAGAAAATCTAACATTCACCCCAATCTTATTTGGGGATCCATCTTTTTGTGTGGTTGAGCAATTAAATCAGATATCACACATCAAAATTTAGATAGAAATTATTTGATTTATGACCCTGAACCAATCATAATGGGGCAATCTTGTTGGCTTGATGCATACATGTATTCCTACATGCTAAATAAACTAATCTCATATCAAATCTCATTTGAGAGTTTTGTTCTTGTACCCAGCATTTTAACTATGATTGGAGACATACAATTTCTGCTAAACCAACTAGCATTATCAACATGATTTTATAATTTGAAACTGTGCTCTTAATTTAACAATTCGAGCAAACAATCTTACAAAAATCAATTTGTAAATTGATTAAAAGAAAACACATGTAACCATCTCATAGATGCAACTATTATATAGTTGCAAAGGGTCACATGGCAAGTGAACGGGCTCACATTCACCTTTATATATGTTCTAAAATTTCAGGGAATATGATCCCAACCTTAGATGGTACAGTAATCATTTCATCATAAGAACAAGCAACTTTGAGCAGATCTACCCTTTGCCGAGGGGTGTCAAGCGATACCCCTTTGTCGAAAATGTGTAGATAAATCAAATTTTGATTTTATACCTGTATTTATTAAATTTGACACTTTTTCATACAAGCTGAAGAGTTAGCTTAGTGGTTGAGGGGTGCAACATTCCTACTTGACGTCCAAAGTTTGAACCTATCTAAGGTTACTTTAATATTTTAGCATTTTTTTCCAAAAAATTGATGCATTTTTTCTTTCTTCTTTAATTAGCATTTAAAAAAAATAACTGTTGTGTTTTTTTTTTACTTTATATTTTGACACCCCTTGATGTTAGTTTATTTGTGTGCTTAGTACTTTATATTTGACACCCCTTGATGTAAATCCTGACACTTCCACCACAAGCAACATAAGAGAATCCTTGAAGAATGTTACGTTTCTTCAATATATAACCACGTGAATTCTCAATTACTTTTGCATCATATTTGAACCGGCATGGTCAACCGGTCATGCCAACCGATCTTTATTCTAGTAAACTTCTAGTTTACTTTTACATGTGATACCGTCATCATGCCCATGTTTGTATACAACAAACTAGAGAAAGGTGGGTAACCTTTTATATAAATATTTATAACCCGCCTTGATTGTAGTAATGAAGATATTAAATCTTTTAGCTTAGTTTTCATCTCTTTAGAATTGAATTGATAAAAATAAGAAAGAAATACTATGAAATTAAGAAAGAATTCAATTAAATAAATTTTGTTAAAAGGATAGATATTCACGAATTTTCAATTTCTTCATTCAATTAATTTTAATTTACTTTTTATTTATATAATATTTTTTCTAATAGAATTTTAATTTAATAATAATTCATTATTTTTAAAAGAGTTTCTTCGTATTAATATATGAAAAGAGAGTTATGTAGAAATAAAAAAAACAATATAAATTAGAAGAATAAAAGACAATTTTTTTTTAAATGTGGCTAATAAATTAAAACAAAGACAAATTGAAAAATAAAAATTACATAAAGAAAAAAATAATGAATAACGATAATTAATAAATTTTTTTAATTGCATCCAAGAACAATGAAGCTTTTATTGGGTTGAATTTTTGAGCCCAAAATCTACGTCCACCTATCTTTTCAAAGTAAAAAAAATAAAGGATTAAATATTGCAGGCAAAGGGATTCGAATCAGGACAACAACAGTTAAAAATGAGCCATTTTGCCACTAAGTTACATCCTTCTGCAGTTATTAAAAGGGTTCATTTTAATATATATAGTCAGATAATCAGAAATTAACCTATATATATGGTGTAAATTAAAGGAGATTATAAAGTCCTCCTGAGCTCCACGTAGCTCTGCCCCTGCATGCATACTCCCAACTTATTGGGATTGCAACAAAATTTCTGATTTTGAAAAGAATTCAGTTATGGATCGGGTGTGATTATAGAGGTTGTAGACTCGGGAATTACACCAGATCATCCCCCTTTATACGACAACATGTCTCCTCCACCGACAAAATATAAAAGAAAAAGCGAGTTTACGAAAAATGTAACTTGAAACAATAAACTCATCGATACAAGAAACTTTTTGAGTGTCTCTACTAATTCACCATTTGATAAGGAAGGTCATAACGCACATACTTCAAGCACAATTTGAGAAACTTTGTTGATAAGGCAAATGTGTTCGGCAATGCCTATGTCACATCAACTGGAATAGCCCTACTTGCCCATATTGTTATGTATAAGATGTGTGTCCTGCTTAGCTTTCCAAATGATGTTGTATTGGTTGTGATGGGTGTTGCAATAGATGATGGAGTGAACGTGATTTATATTACCCTTGGCTTTCCATCTTTAAAGTTCTATGCTGACAGCATTGCCATTGGTTCTTTCGCCACAATGCAAAAGGATATTATTGTTGTCAAGTTTGCTGGTAACAGTGGTCCAACAGCGCTACGTTACTTGGACTCTCACAGTTGGTGCTAGCACACATGATAGAAAGTTAATAGCAATACATGTGCTGAGAAATGGGAAATCATATGATGAACATACACTCTTCCAACCTAAAGACTTCCCTTGCACCTTATTTCTATTGGTATACTCTATCAAATATTGTCAAGAGATTACTGAATGTATTCCAGGATCATTGAAAGGCATTGATGTTAAAGGAAAAATTGTGGTTTGTGATTGTAAATGGCTAGTGGTGTTGCCCTGATTCTTGTCAATTCAAAGATCCTTGGTGATACGATTTCTGAAGTTGCTCATGTCATTCCAGTAACTAATTTGGCTATGCTGAAGAAAAGATTAAGGCCTATATTAGTTCATCATCCACAGCCCAAACATTCAAGGTCCAGGCATATTAAAGTCTAACATTATTAGCCCTGGAATGAATATTCTTGTTGCCTAGACTTTTTCATTGGTCAACATAAATGTTATATTCAACATCATCTCAGGCACCTCAATATATTGCCCCATCTAAGTGCTTTGCTCAAAATTGCACATTCAATTATGATTACAGTTGATCAAACCAACCATGAGGGTCAGCCTATAGTTGATGAAAGGAAATTATCAGCTGATATGTTTGTCATCGACTTTGGCCACGTGAATCCATCCAAAGCAAGTAATCTAGGGTTAATTTATGATATCTATCCAATAAACTACACTCAATATTTGTGTGGCCTTGGCTATACAAACATGGAGATTGAGCTCATTGTTCATCAACATGTGAACTGCTCGTTAATATTGAGTATATTTGAGACAGGATTGAGCTATCCTTCTTTCTCCATTATACATTGAATAGAGATTCAAAAATATAGTTACAAATATTGGTGGTGGAAACTCCACCTATGTTGTTAGCGTCCCTCAAATTCTGTCATATTGTAAAAATAACTTTTGAGGTTGTAAGAATAGAACATACATGTAATACTAGGTGCATTTAAAATAGTATTGAGAATTAAAGAAGGCATGCAATATATATTTATGGTGGATTCATTTCCGACAAATTAACTGAAAATAAATGTTACTCACTCATTGGGCGATTGGAAAACAAACGTTAGCCATTGTAGCTACGTGTTCACCATCCATTTGAGTCTATTATTGAGCAAAATTGAATTTAAATTAATTAATTTTTAAATAATTAAAATCAAAACAAATCAAATATAATGCTATATATTTATCAGGTTGATTGTTATCAATTTTGCTACGATTTGAATCGATTGTTCGATTATATATTATTCATATACAAAAATAGAATAAACAATCATTCAAATAAGGACGAAAATAGACAACATCTTTCAAAAAAAAATTATGAATTATTTTCGTGCTATTTAGATTTTATAAATCTTCTACTAAAACCCCAATATTTAAGTTCTGACTTATAATGTCAACTAGTCCAATGTATTAAACAACATTAACTTAATAAATAGTGCATAAACTACTAATATTGTTGCATAAATAAAAGTCACTTCATACTTTATTCATTTTATTTAAGTGCTACATTTTTTGTATAAAAAATATTCAAAATTTGTTAAACCAAACTAAATAAAAATTATTTTATTTAATTTATTTGATTCGATTCAATTTTTACCCAAATCATGAACACTCCATAATAACTTAGCTTCTATATGATAAAATAAAATTTTATGATCTTGGTACATGTAGAATGGTTTTAACTTTATAGCTGGAAACAAGTCTTACTTTTAACATTATAAAACATACAGTTTAAAAAGATTTTAGCTATAACTATCTTTTACAGTAACAAAGTATGACAATTCAATTTTATGTTGAAGCTACCACAATTCAATTTACTAAACTAAACTAAATACAGAGGCATATCAATTAAAGATAAAAAGTGTTATTAATAAAAGAGATATTTGAATGGCTAGTACAAAAAGGAGAGGATAAATGT
The DNA here is from genome assembly GCA_000787875.1 of Solanum virginianum. Classification (NCBI taxonomy): domain Eukaryota; kingdom Viridiplantae; phylum Streptophyta; class Magnoliopsida; order Solanales; family Solanaceae; genus Solanum; species Solanum virginianum. The sequence continues at coordinate 23,563 of DF365282.1, forward strand.
CTATTTGAGGATTAAAGTTGTCAAAACGGACTAACCCAATCCAAGCCTCACAGGCCAAGAATTTGAAGGGCTAGAAGGTTGGTCCTTCATTTGAAACGCCTTGAAATGGCTAATTCAACCCAAATTTAGAATGGGTGTGAGCTGGGGCAGGGTGAGCCTTTTTTTAATTAATTCTTTTTCTTTTCAATCTTAATTCAAACTTAAATTTTTATCAATATATTAAATTTTTAACACGTCTAACAAAATTATATGAAAGAACATAATAATTACAATCACAATATACATTATACAGATGATTAGTAGTGTTCTCAGTTACAAAATCATATTTGAAATATCTAACATTAAGAAATGAGAAAATTTTTAAATCAAATATGGCAAATATAGATCGTGAATTTGAGTCATCCTACAATTAAGAAAAAACAATAATCTTTTTTGATAAATAAGTAAAAAGAAACAAACTTATAAGCTAAAAAACAATTATATCTTACAACTTTAGTTATTTTAATTCAAAACTAAATATTATTTTTAGCCCGCAGGTCGATTCGAGCCCGACCTCGAACAATCCTCAAGTGTCAAGAGCTTATTTGGACTAGGCTTATAAGCTTTAGTTCTAAATGAACTTGAAAAATGATATCCCAACTCTACCTTAATAATAAATAAAGTTGGGCCAGCTCCATGAGCTAAGCCTATTTTGATAGTTGTATTGACAACTTACATACCAATTAAGGGTAGAAGTACCATTAATGAAAAAACGTTAAAACTATGGATTTTGCAAAGTAATTAAAGATAATACTTACACATGAAGTTAATTAATGCATAACATTTTAATTGAAAATCAAAAGAAAAGAAAGATAACTGGATTACCGTAAATGAGTTGTAAATAATTTGTGTTTTACATATCATTTTGATAAATAAAATAATTTTTTTATCAAACAAAAAAAAAAGATAAATATAAAAAATATAACTAAATTATTTTCTTTTAGTATTGGTTTTGTGAGTTTCATATCCTGAAAAGCTACGAAAATGCAATAACTTCTGTATATTTTTAAACATTTGAAGAAGGAAATGATGTTACTGGGTCAATGGACCAAGATGATGACAAAGAAATTGAGGTTTTTTATAATTTATTTTGTTTATTTTTTATGATTTGTATTTCTATCAACACATTTCATATTATGTTGCATATGTATGAATTTAGCATATCAATGATTATTGTTTAATTTTTTAGACTTTATTTGTATATTTTTAATAATTATATACAATTACTTCCTTTATATTTATATATCATCAACAAGTATATGCTCCAGCTACTATTTGTATAGTTTCAGTATTATTGAGGTACTTTTATAATTTATTTATATTTTTTGTGATTTGTCTTTCTATCAGTATATTTTGTTAAGTGGATCCCTTCAAATGGAGGACGCACATGCAAGATTTATCATTTGGACTAGGCTAGCAGAGTTGTGTCAAACTTGGCTACCAGAGTTGTGTCAAACTTGGCTACCTAGAGCTGTGTCAAACTTGGCTACCGAAGTTGTGTCAAATTTGACAACCATCACTCCTACCAAATTACTCCTATATATAGGAGTAGTTTGATCCTTTGAAGATCACTCATTCAAGGAGAGAAAATGAATCCAAACTAGAGAGGAAAAATATATTGAGAGAGTTAGAGAAAAATATAGAGAGATTAGTTGCTCCAAATATAAAGAGAGAACTGTCATTGTTTTCTCCTTTATAATTTGAGAGTTTATAATTCCTATTATTTTTCATAGTGAAATTCTTCTGTTTTTGCCCGTGATTTTTATCCTAATTTGTTTAGGGGTTTTCCACGTAAATCTGTGTGTTCTATTATTCTTTATCTTTATTTTCTCAAATTATTAGCTGTATTCTTGCTTTATTCGGTCTGTTTTTTTCACAACAATTGGTATCAGAGCCAGGTTAGTTGACAAGAAATTTTACTACAGTTTATTGTTTAAGCTATAAGGCACCGTTTGTGATAAAAGCAATGGCGACAAAATTTGAGATTGAAAAGTTTAACGGGAGTAATTTTTCACTGTGGAAATTAAAGATAAAGGCTGTATTAAGAAAAGATAATTGTCTTGCGTC
>DF365281.1:8157-18638 GCA_000787875.1 Solanum virginianum
TAGATCGTGCGTTAGAGCGATGTTAGTAAGACGATTCACTCCCTGACAAAAATTATTTTGATTTTAGATATGCCGCCAAGGAGAGCACCAGCTGCCCGGAGGGACAGGCCTACGGTGATTGGTGAGGCCCATCGGGGCCGGGGAGCTACTAGGACTCGTACGCGGCCGGAGCTAGAGATTATACCCCCGACAGTGGGTTCAATTATCCCACCAGCTCCTGGGGTTCGAGCGCCAGAACCTCCAAATCCCCAGCTGGGAATAGAGATCGGAGAGCTGAGGGAGGCAGTACAGTTATTGACTCAAATTGTGGCACGTCAGGCCCACAAGCAGGAAGTTGGTAGTAGTCAAGCAGCCCGTCAAGATAGTTCCAGGGCCCGTGATTTCTTGGCATGTGAAGCACTAGAATTCTTCGGGTCTAGACCTTTAGAGGACCCTCATGAGATTGTGAGACAAATGCAGCAGACATTATGAGTGATTGGAGCATCCGAAGTGAAATCTGTGGAGATGGCATCTTATTGGCTGCATGATGTTGCAGCAAACTGGTACTAGTCATGGTTATTATTTAGGGGTGAGGGTGCCCCGCCAGCTGTTTGGGATGAGTTCACTGGAGCATTTCTGGCCAGAGAAGATAGATTTCTGATGTTGAGACAGCAGGGTCGGTCAGTTCGAGAATACAGCCTGGAATTTGATTCCTTGGCTCGATATACACCTACACATGTTTCTAGCATGACAGATTGTATGCATCGCTATATTGTGGGGTTGGATTTATATTACGTTGATAGTTGTATGGTGATGGCGGCCCAACCTGGGATGGATATTGCTCGTATTCAGGCCCATGCCCAGGGCATGGAAGATCACCGCAGAGGGGACCAGGTTGAAAGTACAAATAAGGGGGGCCAGCCCAAGAAGGCCAGGGCATCTGAGCATGTAGGGGATTATCAGGGTAAACTGCCCCAGTAGGAGCAGAGTAGGTACTCTCCCCGATCAGTACGGAGTACACCCTCGTCGATCTCTAGTAGGAGGGCAGAAGAAGCAGGTTCGCATTCCAGTAGTCAGACAAGGATGTCTAGACCTCTATGTCCTTATTGCAAGACACGACACCCTGGAGAGTGTTTTCGTGCCATGGGTGCTTGCTTTGAGTGCGGCCAACAGGGCCACCGTATGCGGGATTATCCGCTTAGAAGTGAAATAGACAGGTTAGCTCAGCCGATTAGGGCAGTTGCTAGGCCCTCCTCAGCTACGGTAGCAATGCCCCCTGCAGGGCAAGATAGTTCAACAACAGTAGGTCGGGGTGGAGGTAGTAGTAGAGTCCCGAGTTCTAGCGGTCCTTCACATCATACCTATGCTTCGATCAGCCGTCAGGATCAGGGGGTATCGCCAAAAGTTGGTACAGGTATATTATTAGTTGCTTTCGAGATGTGTAAGCATTAATTGATCTTGATTCTACATCATTGTATGATTTTCTTGTGATGGTTAATGAATCTGTGGTAGACAGGATGGAGAAGGAATGATTTGGGAAATTAAAGAGCAAATGAAAAAGGAACTCCCCTAAATTGGATATGTAACTTTTATGACTAGTTTAACATTCGAGGACGAATGTTATTAAGAGGGGAGGATGTTAGAACCCGTATACTTGTGCGTTGGAACGGTTACGGAGATTTGGGACCTAAGTGTCAATTTAAATATATATATATATATATATGTGTGTGTGTGTGTGTGTGACTAAAGAAAAGTTTTTGGAACTTGGGATTAAAGTTGAATAACTGTAAGAAGTGTATGTGTATGAACTTGTATATGTAAATACAAATATGTATATTTGTGTATTATGTAGAAGTCCTAGTGTAACAAGTAAGTCTTCAAAAAAAAATAAATAAAGATCTAGAATCTTGTAGGTGTGTTAAATTGGGATTGGTCCAAGTATTAAGTGGGACCAACTTATTTCTTTTCCCTCATCCTTATATATGTATGTATATGTAAGATATGTACAAGAAAAAGAGTTCCTCAACACTTAGAAAAAAATATTCTTAAGCTATGTGTTTGTGTTTGTGTTTGATGTGCATAGAAATGATTCTTGTGGGGTAACGAAGGTATTGGAACTTGCTTGTACATACTCTTGAAGAGTTGGACGAATTTGGGCTCCTATGTGAATTGTAGTGTGGCGTTTTAATGTTGTAAGGTTGAGCTTGGCGCTTGAATGATGTAATTGATTCTAGAAGTATGCAGGAGTGTTTGGGTGGGTTAGGTATGTATATAATGAGTATGCTGCCCTTGTTTTTCAGTTTTGATGAGAAATGAATTTTTATTGGTGAATTAGCGAAGTTTTGGAGTTTGTCGTGCGATTGTTGTTGGTGAAATGGGGTTAAGGTGGAGCCCTGAGATGGCCTAATTTAAGGGAGAATGCTGGCGAAATTTTTATAGAATTGAGACAAAAATGGGGATTTAAGGTCCATAAATGATTGTATCTAATTGCGAACGCTATGATGTTTATTGTAGATATTAGACGTCTGGAAGAGTGATTTGGTAATGGCTTGACGCTTGGGATAGCTTGACGAAGGCAGAAGGTATGTAAAGCATTTAAGACTTCAGCATGTTGTTTGTTAAATATAAGCTTCGAACAAACTCCACTTTTGAAATCTAGTTATGAATAAGATCTACGTTTATCCTTGGTATACTTTAGTACCTATGTTTTTGTTTGACTCTTATATTCTTGACAATTACAAGTTGGAGAAAGTGTGTGATGTTATAAATAACTATTGAAGGATCCTCTTCCAAGGGTATTCCGTTTTATCTTTAATTCCTATGTCCGTTAAACCTAGTAGGCTTGTAATTGGCAAAGAGTACTAAATCCTTAATTCCTTTGTGCCTTCTAAGGTCTCTAATGGAAAGAATATGAAGGGTTTGATAATTTTGAAAGAAGTTAGCATAAATACTACCTGGACTCCATATAAGGAGCAAAAACGAAATATGTATGCATAGTCTGATACTTGCTGTACAAGTAGAAATTTAATTGCTTAGTATGTGCAATGATTTTCTTTAGCAGTAGATATAGGGTCCAAGATGTTAGATTTAGAATCTGACCTTGTTCTTATAAAGACCTGTATAACTATGACTATAGATGTTCAGTTGGAATCAGAAATGCAGATTATGAACCTTGAAACTCCAAAGAAAGGCTAGCGTATTATTGAAGCACTCTCGGTTATTAGCAAAGATAAGTTTGAAATAATGAGCTATATACTAGCTTTTGCACCTTTAAAATTCCACGTAGAATTAAGACTTAAAAGAATTTTCAGTAGAGAGGAAATAATGGTCCTGAAATTTGAAACGTTCCTAGTTTTGAAGGAAAGTCCGAAGTACATGAAAAACCATCTATGACTCTTCTTAGTAATTTCCTTAACCTAAGTAAGATATGAACTTAAGATTGTAAGTTGAAAGTTTGATACTCAAGTTTGTAAGTGGTGCGAGTTTGAAAAGAAGGGAGTTAGTTTGGAAAAACTATGGGTTCTAGTTATCCCGAAAGTACCAATTGCATTTGTCTTGTAGGAGGGTATAAGATATAGATTAGGTATAATAACTATTGTTCAACCTCAGTTATGACCTTATCTCTGTATATGAATATTACATCTATGTTTTGAGTGTTTGTGATAATGATATTGTTCGTATATATATATATATGTATGTATGTTCTGATGCTGACGTTACACCTAGGCACGACTCGGTTATTCAAGCGGTCCAGGTTTGTCATATTGGTACGGTACCTGGGTGTGACTCGGTTATTCAAGCGGTCCAGGATGGATATGTGAATACTGTATCTGGGCATGACTCGGTTATTCAAGTGGTCCAGAACGTATCCTTAGTGGGCGCGACTCGATTATTCAAGCAGCCTAGAATTGACATATGTTGTCTTAGTGATTCGTGAGTGCAGCGGTCTTCCTTGGCTCTCTTGTTTGATATGTGTTGTTTACTATTTTGGATATATAATGGCTCACTTGTGTGTTATGTGAAGTTGGATATTTTGGATAAATAATGACTCACTTGCCCTTTGATTGATATGTTAGGAAAGTATATGTTTGAGACTTGAATCTTGTTTACTATACACCATATATCCTAGTAAGTAAGTGCTTGACATAATTCGGGTATGCTTTAGTTTGATATTTTAACTAAAGAATTGTTTTGATGTTTGCTTATAAGTTTGACTTAGCAAGGACAGACGTATCGAGTAGCGAACCACCAACTTAGGATCCCTGCCTACCTTTTGAAGAGCTCCCTTGCTTCAGAGCAACTAGTTGGTATATTTGCTACTCCTTCATTTGGTATTATGTTCATTTGAGGGTATGACGGTGGCCTTGTCCCGTCTTTTGATTATGTTGGTCTGTATAGAGGTCTGTAGACGCCTGTGAGTATAGGGCATGTCAGTTTGTATATTATGTACATACGTCAGCTGTGTAAGATATTCTGATAGCTGTATGATTCTGTATGCACGTTGTGTATGTTGCGCAGTTTAACCGCAGTGGTGACCTTATCGGCCCGTGTTTATATATATTTATATTTGTGAGTTATTGGGATGTTTCTGTATGCAGGTGGGTAGTCAGTAAAACAGAGGAAACTCTATCAAATTTTTGGTAAGTTCGGGGGTCTGGATAATAAGGATTGGGTTAGTAGTTGGTGTTCGGGTGCCCTAATCGGGCACTAGTCATGGCCCACGGGGTTGGGTCGTGACAGTAGGTACAGGGATGGCGAGACGTAACACCTTACTCACTTTTTGTGTTGTGATATGTGACCGATGGGTACAGGAACGGCGATGCGTAGCGCGTGGCTCATTGGTGAAGTGGGTACAGGGACAGCGGTGCATAGCACCTGGCTCACTTATGTGTATGTTGTGTTTGGGTGGGTACGGGGATGGCAATGCGTAGCGCCCGACTCGCTCATGTGGGTACAGGAACTGTGATGCGTAGCGCCTGGCTCACTTGTGTGGTATGCTATGTTTTGGGTGAGTACAGGGACGGCGATACATAGCGCCTAGCTCACTTATGCTATTTCTGAATGTGGTACATGATGTGTGAGTTCAGGGACGGCGATACGTAGTGCCTGACTCACTTATCCTATGTTTAATATATGATATGTGCTATGTGACGACTTTTGATATTATGCAGTGCTATGGTGTTGTAGATTTGTAGGCATGATTTGCAGACCAGGATAAGTGATTTGCATTTTGAAAAGTAGACATTTTGGTATTTTTCTGATATGCACTTAGTTGCTGTACTTTTGTTTCAGTTATCCCTCAGTTCATACTCTGTACATTCTGGAAAGTGAGTATTTTGAGATTTTGGATATGCATCTGTTATCTTGGAAAGTGAGTATTTTGGATGGTTTGGATAGGCACCGGTTTAAGCATTTTGATATTTTAGTTACATATCTGGTATATTGGGGAGTAAGCATTTTGGTACTTTGGATATGCATCAGCTTATTATAATTTTTGCTTCAGTTATTACTCTGATTTATATTTTGTATATTCTATTTTACATACTCGGTACATATTTCGTATTGACCCTCCTTTCATCGGGGGATGCATTTCATGCCCGCAGGTACCGATGTACAGATTAGTGATCCTCCAACTTAGGATTCCTACTTGCTGTCTGAAGAGCTCCTCTTGCTTCGGAGCCTACATTTGGTATATACGCTTGTTTATTATGTTGCATCTATGTTATACGAGGGTACGACGGGGCTCTGTCCCATCTCATTATTCTGTTGGTTTATTTAGAGGTCTGTGGACGCCTGTGTATGTGGGTCGTGCCATTTTGTATGACTAGACATGTATAATGCGTATGTTGGGTAGCTTTAACCACCGTGATAGCCTTGTCGGCCCGTATGTATATTTATATTGTTCCGCTGGGATTTTTCTGTTGCAAGGTTATTTGGGATAGTGTGTAAAACAAAGGAAACTCTGTCGAAATTTCTGCAAAAAAATGAGCTTTCTATTTGTAATATGACTTTGTGTTTGTGTTTCGGTACCTAATTCGGGCACCATTCACGGCCCACGGGGTTGGGTCGTGACACTTTAGCTAATCGTTTGGCATTATAGTGAATTGTTTGTAGACATTGGACACCCAAGAGCGTAAGTTGGATAGGGTTGCAATTGGATTAGTTTGGAGAAGGGATTGAGGTATGTAAAACATTCCGTTCTTTGACATGACTTAGTTAAAAGTGGAAAATGTTATAAGTCTTGAAAGATCCCATCCCCTTTGCGATCCAAGCCTAAATATGCTTTATGATCATTCTTAGCCATTCTTATGAATAAGTAGCTATATCCTTAGCTCTTGTGTCTTTGAAATCCATTAATGGTAAGAGTTTGAAAGGAAATTGATTAGTTTGAAAGACTTTATGTTCTAATGGTTCTAAAAATATAAACGCTTATAACTTTTGATAAAAAGTCCAAACTACCTTGGAAATCGTTTTGAAATGTTTCATAGCCTTTTATATGATCTAAATTAAGAATGTTCCTTCTAATTCAGACTAGTTTGGGTTTCTGTCGGTCATGGGACCTGTGACATCCTTTTATGCAAGTTTTGGTAAATTTGAAAGCATTTAGGAATACATATTATTTTGATTCCAAATATAAATGTTTTACGTATCTTTGATCTAGTGATATTGATTTCTATGCATATGACTTTCAGGACTCTATTCGTGCCTATTATGATATCATTCACCAGTTCCCAGGCCGGTTGTTGTCGTGCATATTATGCTGTATATATATATGTTCCAAAGTAGGCTGAATATGATAGGTCGGTTTGCCCATGAGCGATTGTGGTGGATGTTATATGTTTTGGAGGTCACCACCGGTTCTGATCCATTAGGCATGATGTAGGTATTTTGAAAATAAATATTTTAATGTTTCTGGATATGCACTTGCCTTTCATACTCTCATTTTGAGTACTACTTTGACTTATATTTTGTACATTCTGCTTTACATATTCGGTACGTATTTCGTACCGACTCCCCTTTGCTTCGGGGGGCTGTGTTTTATGCCTGCAGGTACCGACATACAGGGTAGTGATCCACCGGCTTAGGATTTCTGACTACTGTCTGAAGTGCTCCTTTTCCTTCAGAGCGAACACTTAGTATATACACATATTTCTTTATTTCTCATTTATGTTCATTTGACGGTACGACGAGGCCTTGTCCCGTCTTCTGATTCTATTTGTTTGGTTAGAGGTCTGTGGACACCTGTGTATATGGGCTGTGACAGTTTGTATGACTATACATGTATGTTATGTATGTTGAGCGAATTTAACTATAACGATGACCTTGTCGGCCCGCATATGTATTTGTATGATTTTCTGCTGGATTTTTTCTGAGTGCAGGGTTTTGGGTTAGTGGATAAAACAAAGAAAACTCTACCAAAATTTCTGTACGAGTAATACATTTGTTATAATCTGGCTTTGCATTTGTGTCTGGGTGCCCCAATCGGGCACTAGTCAAGCCCCACGGGCTGGGTCATGACAAAAGTGGTATTAAAGCGGTTCGTCCTCAGAGTCTCCACAGACCGTGTCTCATAGAGTCTTGTTTATCGGTGTGTCATGCACCACATCTATAAACAGGAGGCTACAGGACATTTAGGATCTTCAGTTATTACTCTGATTTATAGGAAATTTAGGATGTTACTCTCTTTTTTTGATCTTAGATCGTGCGTTAGAGCGATGTTAGTAGGATGACTCCTTTTCTGACAACATTATTTTAGTTTCAGATATGCCTCCGAGAAAGACACCAGTTGCTGAAGGAGCAAGTCCTGTAGTAAGTGAGAACAGTAATCCTGGTATGACCTGTTATGTTAGACGAGGACCTTCAGAAATTTAGGGAAAAACTACAATGTGGTGTGTGAGTTTTGCAAGATAAAAGGACACACAAAAGAGTCTGATGTCAAGGCCAATGCATGCAATATGATGACCGAAGAGTTTGGGCCAAGGCTGAAGCATAGTGTTGGGATTGGGAATAAACAGGCTAAAGTGGGCTTCTATCCCTTTACTAAAGGGTCGTACAACCAAATTTTTAGTCTCTTGAAGAATGGAGGAAATGTAACTTCACTCACAGCTAATTGTGTTGACTTGACAGGCTATCCTGCAGATTACAAATTCAAAAGCAAGGGACTTACATCTGGATATGGTTTAGGGGCAAGTGCTTATAATGTGGTGGTAGACAATCACTTTCAAGAGCTTGAGAAAGGGTTAAAAGGTGTGTTGGAGTTTGGTAATAGTGAACCAGGTACTAGCCAAGTACTACATGAGATGGGGACTTATCCTTTTACAAAGAAACAGTATAATCAGATCTTAACACTGCTAAAAGATGAAGGAAATGTAGGGGTCAAGCCTGATATAATAACATCTGCAAGTCTATCAGGATCTCTCAAATGGAAGGTTAAGGGAGATTGGTAAAGAGGTAAATGGGTTGTATATATTCTCTGGAGTGACAAGAGATGGACATACAAGTGATGATTGCTTGCTTGCTATGAAAAATGAAGACGAGTTCAAAAGTTTCAATGAAGTGGAAATGTGGCAAAAGAGGTTTGGACATCCATTAGTTGAAGTGTTAGACAAAAATGTTGAGTTCTAAGTCTGAGACTATGGCTAGTGCAGTAGATAAGTGTAATGTACTTCCGTGTGCAAAACAAGCTAGAAGTTCATTACCTACAAGTTGTAACAAAGCCTCCGATTGCTTTGAATTAGTATATATGGATGTTTGGGGTCCATATAAGCATGCACTTTTGATGGTAATAAGTACTTCATTACTATAGTAGATGATTTTTCAAGGATAACTTGGGTTCACTAATTAAAGTTGAAGTCTGATGTGTGTGTGTGGTTACTAAACAATTTTTCAATTATGTGCATATTTAGTTTGGTAAAATAGTTAAAGTAATAAGGTCTGATAGTGGTACTAAATTTGTCAATTCAGTGTGTAGTACCATGTTCAGCAGTATTAGGAATAGTGCATTAGACAAGTTGTTCCTTCACACCTCAGCAAAACGGTGTCGCGAGAGGAAACATAGATATATACTAGAAGTTACCAGAGCTTTAAGGTTTCAAGTTGAGTTACCTATACAATTCTGGGTCTGGTGTGTTAGCTACCGTATATCTAATAAACAGGTAGCCTAGCTTAGTGTTACAAAATAAGGCACCTTATGAAAAGCTTTATAGCAAACAACCATATGCTACTAGGTGTTTGAGTTATGCAAAGACAGTTCAAGAACTTGATATCTAAAGTTTAGGTCCAGAATGTCAGTTCATATAGAGTCTTCAATTACTCAAAAAGGATATGTGTTGTATGACTTAGAAAAAAATAAAGTTGTTCATCAGTAGAAGTGTTATGTTTAAAAGAAAATATGTTTCCTTTCAAGGTCAGTAAGAGTGGTGACAAAAGTGTATTACTTCCTGTTAATACTTCTGGTTTGTTTGATACTAATTATGAAAGCCAAACCATGATTGATCATGTAATGCAACATACTAAACTACCTGAAAGTCATGGAACATGTTTCTAATGAGATAATTGAAGATCCACCTGAGACTTCCATAACTCAGATAGGTGTCTAACGAAGTGGTACCTATGGGTACTGGAATTAGAGGGGCCAGTAGAGGTAGAGATCCTCCATTCGGGTTGAAAAACTTTGTGTCATTAAGTATCAAGGATAGAGTCACATATCCTATGGCCAATTACATAATGTATGATCATCTGCCAGAAGGGAATGGACAAACAGAAACCTAGGCTGATTAAAGTTGTTATCACAAACTCAGAGGCAAGCTTCTCTACCTAACCTTGACAAGACTCCTACTATGTATAGAACCTGAGCTAATTTTTCCAAGATCCTTAACAATCTCTCATGAAAGCTGCACTCAGAATAGTAAGGTACCAAGCTTAAAATGTCAGCTTATACTGATACAAACTGGGCTACCTATCCTAATACCAGAATGTCTGTAATTGGTTATGTAGTTAAACTTAGAGATTCACTTATTGTCTGGAAGTCTAAGATGTAGACCACAAGCTCAAGGAGCTCAGTCCAAGGTATATTGGCCCATATCAAATTGTCCGTAGGATAGGCAAGGTTGCCTAGGAATTAGATCTGTCAGCTGATTTGGAAGCAGTATACGGTATTATATGATAGCTAAGTTATTAGTTGGAAAATGGGGTGTAAGAAAAGAAAGAAAGAGCTCCCCTTTAAATTATAAATACGACTCATAAGGCCAGTTAACATTCGAGGACAAATGTTCTAAAGGGGGGAGGATGTTAGAACCCGTATTTTGGTGCATTGGAACCATTACGAAATTTGAAACTAATGAGGCATTATTGGAAAATTCAGGACTAAAGTGATATTATTAAAAAGTGTGGGACTCAAGTAGAATTTTCAAAACTTGGGGTGTTAGGACCCGTGTGTCCTTAATTGGATCTTCATATGTCCTTAATTGGCTCAATTAGGAAAAATTTAGGGACCAAAATCT
>DF365279.1:13002-31646 GCA_000787875.1 Solanum virginianum
TCTATCACAGGGGGTAGTTCGAGGGTCTAAGGAAGAGCTTAGCCAGGGACAAACCTAATACAGTTTACCACTGATCAGTTGGTCTTTTACAGTACATGTTATGCACAAATTTTACTGTAAAGGTAAAGTGACAAAAAGAATATAAAATACATGATCCCTTAGTATAACTAAAGGTGGTCTCTTATCCTATACCAATGCATTGTTTCATTTGACTTCAGAGCTTTGTGTGTCTAGATTTGTATTGGTGTATTGTATAACTAGTCGAAGCGGGGCTTGTCCCAACCCTTATCTGATTTGTTCTTTATGTAGAGGCTTTGTGGACTATGTAAATTAAAGTGTGGTCATGTTTTGTACTTTAGACAATGAGGCCCTAACGACCTAGTCATATGCATTTCATTTTGGGTTTGTTATTACCGTTTACCTTCTAAATGGCATGTTGAATGTAGGAATCTTTAATAATATGTATAGAAAACATATAGATATAGGTTGATTCTCCCGAGCCTTATCAGCGATGGGTGCCAGTCCGCCTTAACGGGATTTGGTTCGGCAGTCAATATCATGCGAAAAGTTGTTATGAAGAAACTTGGGATCTCTGTTGATGAATTGGCCAAGAGTAATCTAACCATCCAAGGTTTCAATCAAGGAGGACAATGAGCTATAGGAAAGATTCGAGTAGGATTATCCATTGGTGACATGAAATCAAACACTTTGATTCATGTTATAGATGCCAAACCATCATACAACTTGTTGCTTGGACGACCCTGGGTTCATGAAAATAGAGTGGTTCTATCTACTTTGCATCAATGCATGAAGTATATGAAGGATGGTGAAGTAGTCAAAATTGATGCAGGCATTAAACCTTTCACCAAAACAGAGTCATACTTTGCAGATGAAAAAATCCACACAAGACAGCTTAATTGAAGTTGAAGAAAGAGAAGTTTAATGGAGCCCTGTTAAGTTTAAGAAGAGAACAAAAGAAGTCTTCATGAAGATCGCACCATCTAAAGGAGACATGCAGGCTAACATTAGTAATGAGCAACTAATTTTTTGTTACATTCCACGTGAACGTCGAAAAAAAGGGTAACCCTTGTCATAGGAATGCATTCAATAAGTTCACCCTTCGAGGGATGATTTGAGCCACACAATGTTCCATGATTTGAAGGAGAAAATGATTGTCCCAGTTGCACAAGATCCATCTATCACTTTGGAGTCTTCTAAAGATAATTCTCAAGTTAGTAAGATAGAAGGACACTTTGATCAAAAGATTTTCACATTATTTCCAAGGTCAGGTTACGACTTCTCAAATCCGACAAGGCTGGGGGAGCTCAAAGATGAAGTCACTGGTGAAAAGATACATAGGCTTACAAAGTCTTAAGTAAAGTTGAGTAAACAAAGGTATTATGTTCCCACTCCTCAGTTTGGATTAAGATTCAACTTGCAAGAACCTTTTAGAATTTCATCACACCACATCTCAATAGGAAAAAACCCAAGAATATAAGGATGGGAAAACATTGCAATGAACTTCTATGTTTGAACGTATAGGAAGATTGATACCTCATGTCTTTGTATTTGAAAGATTGGGTAGCAAAAATGAGAGTGAATCATCCAAACAAGTGGAAGGAGATGCCAACACATCAAAGACCTCCATATTCCATCACTTGGGAACTAAAAGAAAATCTTTGTCAGCAAAAGATTTGTTGGGACATGAAGAATGTGATTTTTGTGAGGTGGTCGACAATAAAAAATTCATAGTGTTTTTCCATTACACGAAGAGAAAGGTTGTATTGCCGATTACGACAGATGGGTCGTTGAAGGTTAAAACAAGCACAATTGTTGTTACCAAACAATTTCTTGGAGAAAGAAAGAAAGGGCAAGAAGAAGCCATCGCAATTTTTAAAGAAATCTAGAGGGAAGATTCAAATCTAGTAGAAATATCCTATCATATAACAGTAGAAGAAAGTCCACATCTTGATGATATGGATGAGGAGGTCCAAGGGGCTCTCCAGACCCTTCTTGTGGGATTCCACTGGGTATGTTGTTGTTGGTTAAGTTGCATGTAGTACCATTGTCTATTATTTTAGATGGTGGTGCTCAATTCACTTTTCATTATTGGAGATCCTTCCAAAGGGGTCTTGGTACCAAAGTCAAGCTTAGCACTACTTTTCATCCTCAAATGGATGGTCAAGCTGAAAAGACAATTCAAATCTTGAGGACATGCATAGGGCTTGTGTTTTTGAGTTCAAAGGTAGTTGGGATGAGCATCCTCCACTCATTGAGTTTGCTTACAATAATAGCTACCACTCTAGTATTGGCATGGCTCCCTTTAAAGCTTTATATGGTAGGTATTGTAGATTCCTGGTTGAGTGGTGTGAAGTGGGGGAGATGGCCTTATTGGGCTCAAATTTGGTTATGGAAGCTTTGGAGAAGGTAAGATTGATAAGACAGATTGAAGACGGCTCAAAGTAGGCAAAATTCCTACTCTGATGTGAGAAAGAGAGACCTTGAGTTTAATGTTGATGATTGGACATATTTGAAGGTCTCACCCATGAAGGGTGTGGTCCAATTTAGAAAAAAAGAAAATTGAGCCGAAAGGTGGGACCCTATAGAGTTTTGAGGAGAATTGGTAAGGTTGCCTATGAATTGGAGTTGCCTCCGGATATGAGTGTGCCTCATCTGGTCTTCTATGTGTCTATGTTGAGGAAGTGTGTTAGTCACCCAAGTGCTATAGTACCCGTAGAGGTTGTGGGTATTGTGGAGGATACCTTGACCTATGAGGATATCCCAATGGAAATATTAGATAGGAAAGTAAAAAGGTTAAGAAACAAAGATGTGGCATCAGTCAAAGTCCTTTGGAGGGATCACCAAGTTGAAAGTGCCACTTAGGAAGGTGAAGTCAATATGAAGAAGCAATATTCGTGCCTCTTTCATTCTATTCAAGCCAAAGGTAACAATCTAAGTCCTATCTATGATTTCAAGTCTTAAGTTTCAGCCCTCATGTCATTTTTACATGCATACATGTTCATGGTGACAAGTTTTGGTGATTTTTTATATATATTTTTGAAATTTTTTAAAAATGATGTTTAAGTTCTTTTATTGCATTCATGTCGGGCTGAAAGTTTCCTAATTACTCCTCTTATATATTTTCTTTGACATTCGAGGATGGGTGTTCCCAAGGGGGAGATATTATAACACCCATCATGTGCTTCAGAAATGCCTTATAGTGTAATTCTCAAATATCTCAAAATCTGTGCATGATTTCAAAAATCCAACTTCATATTCTTGTTCATGGGAAAAAACTGTGTAAGAAAAGGATAGCCCTTGATTTTTAGATGACTCATAGCAAAAAATAAGTTTTTGTTATGGGTAGCTGAGGCAATGTGTCTGTGCGACTGCACCGCGTAGTGCCTGGGGCACGACTTAGTGTAAATTGGACCTCCGTGTCGCACCTAGGGCGTGGACCAGTAAACTTTCATTTTTCAGCTTTATCCAAGGGCATTTGGGTATTATCTCAATGCACATTTTAATGGGAATCCTTCATCTTTTCAACCATTTTATTCCTTAAACCTCTCATAAACACTCCCAAAACCCTCCCAATTCATCATCAAACCCTCCATTCAATCTCAAGATTTTCAAGAATATTTTTTGGTGTTTAAGAATCCAAGTGATGTCCTCAAAGTCTTATCAAGTTTTCTCGAGTTTAAGGTATGTGGATCTTCATCCATGGATCCTTTCACCCATGGAGCCCAACTCTTTCTTTTTATGAAATTTCACGATCTCAAGGTTAGAATCTTCATGGGTACTTCTTATTATACATTATATATATAAGTTATGTTGGATTTTATCAAGTATTGATTGATTAGGCATGAATATCTATTGAAAGCTTATTCCATGAGTTGATTTATATCTCTTGAAGATATGCATGATATGAACTATGAAAATTATGAAAGATTGTGAACTTTTAAAATGGATTTCATAATACCCAAAATAAGGGTTTTACTACAATGTTGGTGGGTTGATTTGAATGACTTTAAAGTGAATTGATTTTACTCCTTCTTGTCTTATACCCTTAAATTGCATGATTTTAAACATGTGTATGTATACCCACCATATTTGACTAAATTTGCATGACAAGGATTCTTATGTTGATGAAAGATGATTGCATGATTTGCAAGACAAGTATGATGTGATAAGTTATGGGCTCCTAAGCATGTATTAAACTCATGAAAGGTTTCTATAATTTGCAAGTGATATATTGAGCACTTATTCTATATTTCTACCTTCTCATGAGTGAATAATGTCTATGTGAGGGGGCAAACATGATATCTATTTACCATCATGTACAAACTAAAGCTCACTAGTAGGGGTCAAGCATGTTTCAATCCCCACCGTCATGAGAAATGAAATGCCTACTATAAGGGGTTAAGTCTATGTATTATTTTTACCCTCTAGTATATGGTATATGCCTATGTAGGGGTCAAGTATGTAAATGAGTTACTCATGTCATGTTATCAAGTCTTTACAAGTTATTCATGTTATAATTGAATTTATGATTATTTCAAGTATTATGTGGAATTAGACTTAGCACCGATTGAGGCTTAAGGTGGAGGCTCGACTCAAGGGGTCCTCATATAAAGTCTTGGTCTGTAAACTATGTGTCACCATAGGATTATATTATTTCTATAAATGTGCTTTACTAGTGGATCCATCTAGGACAAGTTACCCACAATGGGGGGTCAAGTATGGTTTACCTTGGCAAGTAGACCACTCCTTCTCCGGTGGGGAGACATGCATCGGGATTCTAAGTAATAGCTCACTTGGTTTTATATGTTGATTAAGGTCTCCTCTCACATATATATGTTATGCAAGTTGATTATCTACATGCATGTTTTAACTCAAGCATTGATCATACATGTCATATTGAGCTTATATATATTGATTATGATTCTGCATCTTGAGTATTATGGCTAATGTCCTTGTTGCATTTCACCCCGAATACTTAGCATATTCCAAGTACTAAGGTATACATTTTGCCTGCATGATCTCACCATGTGGGGATCGGAGCTCCCTCTTCCACGTGGCTAGCCGGATCGTTTGAAGTTAGCTTTGAGTGAGTCCTCAATTTCGAGGTCAATATCTATCTTACTTTCATGCTTTTGCGAAGACTTGTCGGATATTTTTGGATACTTATCTTTGAGGGTGAGCCCGGGAGATGTCTTGGCCTCTGCTCTATTCTAACTAGAGGTGTTATTCGATATGGATAGCATGTATTGAACTTAACTCCTATTTTTGTCTACGTTATTATGAAAGACTTCCCCTAGTCCCTTATTTTCCCTCTATGCTCTTTCATGTTGATGATGTGATGGAAGTCCTAAGTCCCGCTTCCCTTAGACTTTATTGTTACTTGTTTGTTATCTTATTTTGCTTCCACAACCAAGGATGTGTTAGTGATATGCTAAGAGTCTTGTTTGGAGTCCCTTCGGATTTCCCATTCATCGTGTCACATCTATACCCTAGGCTTGGATCATGATAAATACCTTACTTCGACAATTGATACGGGATCCAAATCTAATACTTGACCTGGAAGCCAGTCTCGACTCTTGACCCAAAACTAGAATGTGATATCCGACTCAAAACCCCATCCTAATACTTGTGTTGTCACCTAATTTTGACCTTCCACAATATAAATTAATTATGGAGCTTTCCAATGTTTCAATAATTTGAAATAGTTACTTTTTGAAAAATTGAAAAAGTATTTAAGTTATTGTTTGTGTTAATCTATTAATTTTTAATTATATGCATATTTTTTCATATATTTTATAATTACACATTTAAATACTATGTTTTCATAATCATTCAAAAACTAGTCCAAAAAGATTTTTATTTTTTTTCAATTATCTTATTTTAATTATAAATTATTTTCTGAAAACTAATTAGTTAATAATTAAATTAATTATTTCACTTTGTTAATCTTAAGAAACTCATTAATTAATTTATATTAATTTATTTGTAGTCAAATTAATCAACTGATCCAATTCTACTACTTTTTAAACTCTAAATTGACCAAATTGCATTTATGATTGGCCAAATCCCCAATTCAATTTCACCCCTTTTGAACCCTTGTTTCAGACCCAATAGTTTTTCTTTGAGATAAGTATAAAAAATATACCTAAACTAGCCATTTTTTGAGTTTCATATCTAAACTATTGGGAGTGTGAGTTTTATACCTAAACTATTACTTATTAGTTTGAGAAACACACCTCATTGGTGTGTGTGATACACTCTCTCTTTTATTGGAGAAAACCTTGCCACATAGCATGTCACATTAGCAAAAATTAAGTATAATATTAATATTAGTTAAAAGTAAAAGATTAAAGTATAAATATTCTTTCAAAAGAATATCATTTTAAAAAAATAAAATTTAAAATATTTTTCTCACCTACTCCACTACCCACGCCCCCTCATACCCTCCACCCACACGCTAACAATCCTCGCCATTTTATTTTTTAATCTCTTTTATAAAATATTTTTAAAATGTTCAAAATTCAACCCCTACTCCGCTCATACCTAAAGAAATTAATCTTTTTTTTAAAATAAATAAAATCATATCTCATCTACATCTAATCCTCCGTTCCTAATTTATTTTTATCTTTTTTTAAATCTTTTGAATTTTTTTATAAATATGTACACATATTTTTAGAAATATATTTTTTTCTACTTGTTTATCGAATATAACAAAAATAAAAAATTTATTTAAAAATACTTGCGACAAATAAAAAAATAATTTTCTATAAATAATTAAAAAAACTAAAGCAGAAGATTAAGTGGGTAACATAGAATTATTTTTCTAAAAAAATTAAAATAATATCTAGATTATATTATTTTAAGAGGTAGATGAAGTAAGAATTTTTTTAAAAAATTTACAATTTTTGTCCTCTGGGTGGTGGGGGTGGGGGGAGGTACAGTAAGAAGAAGTGTTAGAGTGGGGTAATTATTTAAAATAATAATATTTTAATATTTAATTTTAACTAATACTATAATTTATTTATTTAGTATTATGTGGAATTAGACTTAGCACAGGAGTGGGGTAATTATTTAAAATAATAATATTTTAATATTTAATTTTAACTAATACTATAATTTATTTATTTTTTGTCAAGGTGGAATATTTTGTCGATGTAGAGTTTGATGTGACATCTTTTAAAAAATAAAAGAGAGAGCTTAGCGCACATAGTATGGTGAGAGTAGAATAAACGATAAAAGTGTGTTTTTCAATTAAATAAGTATTCCTTTCATTTCATTTTATGTGACACTATTTGACTTAATACAGTATTTAAGAAAAAAAGTAAAACTTTTGAAACTTATGGTCTAAAATCATTCTGAGAAATTTATATAGTTGAGATTTATTTTATTAAGAGTAAAAAGAAAATTTTCAAGCTTTTTTTTAATTAATGTAAAATGATATTTTTTTTTGACGGATCAAAATGAAAAAAATATCATGTAAAATGAAATAAATAGAGTAATAATTTTGATACGAAACACGCACTAATGAAACTTAAAAAAGTCTCAAAGTGCACGCGCCCCTTTTTCTTTCTTCCCCTTTCCCATAACGCGCCTCACCCTCCACACTCTTGTCTCTCCTCGCAAACCAGTCGACCCCCAACACAACCTGTACGAATGATACTCGAAAACCCTCCAGGTGGCTCAATCGTGTTTTTCGTTCATCCTTGCTCGAGAATCAAACGTGCCTCTTTCAATCTGGTTCAAATCCATAGAGAAATGGCTCAAAATTCTAGCTCACACCTTATCCCCTAGAAGAAAATTCAAAATCAGGGAAATTCCACATCGATTTGGGCAGATATTTTCAAAATTTCAAGCCCCATAAATAGCCCTCTCGTTCACCTTTCTGTCGGGTGGATGGGAGTGGAAAATTGAGGACAAGAACAGTGTTCTTGCTAAAACAAACCCAGAAGGTTTAACCTCAAGTTTTCGGCCCCTTTCTCTTTCGTCGGAGTTCTTGTTTTTTGGTGGTGGATAGCCTCCTCAGTCCACATCTTTAGTTCGCTAACCAGATTAAGATAAAATCCTTTCTAGCTTCATTCTGTTTAATTCTTGTTTTGGCTTGTGATTTTCCGTTTATATGTTCTTAATAGTTGCTCTAATTTCGTAGGTTAAGATTAGATTGATGTGTATTTATGTTTTCACTGTTCGGCTGAGCATGATTTAGCCAAATCTATATATAGTTTCTTTTGATTTCCTAAAAATTGCTAAGGATTTCTGTGCATATATACTGTTAACTTTATGTACCTGCTACTGTGCATATTGATTTACCTGCATTGTTTCACTATCATGACTTTTGCTTAAATCACTTCCTTTTGTTTCAACTTTAAAAAATCTGGTTCTGTTTAGCATGATTGTTAGGATGTGACTTGTCTTGAATTTATGGCTATTTTAAATCATACAAGTTTTGGTTTGTCTAATTGTCCGACTGCCTTGGCTTATATCATCTCGTTTTAAGTTTAATTCGAGCTAAATTGCCTCCATAACTCTTATGATTATTTGTAGACTCCATCTCATAATTTCATTGTCTATGTTCCGTTGAAATTTTTCCTATTGATAGGTAATCATGAGATGATTATACGATTAACATTGTTGCATATGCTAAACTATGTTATCAGTTAAGAAATATAACCATGTCTATCCTATTTTCGTTTCATTGCCTGAAGCATACATTAGGATCCTTTGGGGTGTTTTGGAGTACCCATCTTAGCCATGAATGATCTTAGTTTCCTTTAAATTATATCAAATTGTTTATGTTTTGTATGTTGTTCTACTTTTTCCAATTAATAGAAGATTTGAGTCATGACGATGGTTTAAATAATGTTCATTCTGCCTTCAATATGCTATTCATTTGTCTAGGCTTTTATGAGTTTCATGGTATAATAGTTCTCATTTTTTCTCTTGAAGTTATAAAATAGCTATTCTATTTGAAGAATTTCCCCTTAATTTCTATCCATTGCGTGCTTGTTCGCTAAACTTTACCTTGTTTTCCTCTCGTGGCATGTCTAGCTAGTATAGCATTTATAAGTTTTGTGTTGCTAGCTGACTATCTCTATTTATTAATTATGTTTACAACATATTATCTCATGTTTAATTTATTGAAGTGTGCGGATACTAATTCTTTTTCTCCTCCTTGCATCATGTAAACCCGACTTTGAGTCCATGATGGACTCTACTTCTCTCCTGCATCTCGGGTTATTTAAAACCCAAACGTTTGAGTCAACCCCACTTTGCTCAAGATAGGAAAGCTGCTTACAGGTCTTTAGAAGCAAAAAGAAAGGCTGTATATGCCTATATACACTAGTTACACACCAATATACAGTCAATGTATACGTAAGCAAAACAGGCCGAAGCTCAGTATGTTGGCAGGGGCAGTCCAGGAAAGGCCAATGAGAATCTACAGGTGGAAGATGGGATATATACACTGATATTCAGTGTAAATATCTTGCTGATATACAGGGCGGATGGGTTAAAAATTCAACTGCAGCAGCAGGGTTCAACCAGTTTTGGGAGTAATACTTCTTTAGTAATAGGAAAAATCACCCTGTATACTCTTTTAAGAGTACATATTATGGATTTTAAATATACTTTGTTATAATTACTAGTTTTAAAAAATTAATGATGTGTTATAACAATTCTAATTTAATTTAGAACCTTTTTATCGTTTTTAAATATTAAAAAAATGAAAATACTTATTATTAGAAAGAGAAAAAAGTGGCTATTGAGATTTATACAAACCAATTACCTATTTTTAGGGATTTACTTTTTATTTTACCAAGGTGACTCTGCACCTTCCCACGTCTTTTCCTCTTTCTTTCTCCTTCACACTACTTTCAAACTTGAACAAACAATCTTTATTGTTCAATTCATCATCATGATGCCACGAAAATAATATATATATATATATATATATATATATATATATATATATATATTATTTTTAGAACTCTTGCCAACAATGCAACACACGATACTTCACCCAGGAGAAGAGAGGTCCAACTCAAACTTTTGCCAAGAAGAGTGCTCTTGTCAAGAAGAGAGGCCCAACTTCATCTGCTAGAAATGAACAAAAAAGAAAAAGATGTGGATTCTTATTCGACAGAGCATTCTGATTTAGTTGTTGAGTCTGATTTGAATTCGAATTTTGTCTAGTCGAATATTTCAAAAAAAACAAAGACTATTTTGAGAGAAGAGTCCTCCAAATCTACAAAGAAAAGAGCTTATGGAACATTCAAAGAAGTTCCAAAAATTCCCAAGCAAAAGAAGGTCAAACCGGATGTTAAGTATTTTTATGGCATTATTTTCTTTTTTTTCAAACATAATTTTAATAATTTCTTATGTATACAATATAAAGGTTTTTCTCATGTTTTATTGCGCAATTGCACATTTTTTTTATTGTGTAAGTGAGTCCCGAGAAATGAATAATTGTTTTGTTTGAATACTAATGACAAACTGATTTCATACTAATTTAAATACAAAGTTTGATGGTAAATGACTCTCTCTATTATTATTGGTATAATTTTACACAATTCTGATGTGCAAATATATACATTTTTTAGTGTATATTCCTTATATCAAATTTGTGTAAAATTTACATTGGTTCAATAGTCATAATATATATAACCTGGTATGAATCTGAATTGGTTGACATGAGTTTGGTTTATATAAATGTTATGCCCCGAGCCTACACCCTGGACGTGGTCGGCAGTCGAAAGTCATTTATGGTCTCAAGCGAACCACTTGACCTGGCTACTTACTCAGCAGAAGATTTAATAATGATGATAATGGCCATAAAAACAGTAAGATAAGCTAAACTGTCTGCATTACTAAATAAGAGAGTTTTTAAGCAATGTCTGAATAACTGAAAACTGAAATACAAATCATCCGATCTATGGAACCCCTACTAAGAAGTCTGAAAGGACTATTGAGACAGGCCCCAAGTAGCCAGAACTGAAATAAAACTGAAAAGAGACTCGGACCGAAAAGAGTCCTCACCACTGTCAGGAAGCTAGCAAGTTCTCAACGAAGCGCCTGCTAAGGAACTCGGTCACTTGCGTCTGCATCATAAAACGATGCAGGTCCTAAGGACGTTAGTACGTGGAATGTACGGTATGAAAGATGGCCAAAATATTTAAACCAGAATACTATAATACATCATGAAAAACATAATCATAATCATAAATGAGTTAACCATAATCATAAGGCTAGTAGGCTGAAAATAACATGCAAAACAATAATATGCTGAAAGTAGTAACAAACATAATTTTTTTAGCTTGGGGAGTTTCTCTAACCGACAACCACCACTATGAGCTTCTTGGTAATACAACGTCTTGCCCACACTACTAGAGCCGTCCCGTACTTTGCCGGGGTAGGGGACAAATAACTAGGGGAGTGGATCCATCCCAAAACTAGGTCATCTCAGTGGCTAATGAGGAAGGTACTGTTGTACGATCCTATCCTATGCTGGCTACAAAGTGTATGAGTTCAAGAAATTTATTCTATTCTCACTCATATCGGTGCTCAATATTACTCCCAAAATACTTACATAGCTCATACTTAAATGATCATAAGTTCTTGAAAGTTTGGGTTTTTCTTGGGGACTTATCCCAACTTACTACATAGCTTTCTCAATTGAAATCTTTAATATTACTGAACTAGTATCTTTTATGTATTTTCAAACATACTAGATTTCTCAACTAGAGTATTAAGAAACCTTCAAGAAAACCATTTTTAAAATATATGATATGCTCAGCTAAAATGCAAGAATAATTCGAGAAAGACATTCTTTAACTAGTCTTGAACCATAATCTTTATGAGTGTTCATGAACCCCACATGAATTCACAGAAAATCATATATACTTTAAAATTTTGAAATCAATACTTTAATAACAGTAAAAGAATCAAGAATCAACATGATTCAATAAAAAATCTATGCATACGTAGGGAAATCTACTAAACATTATAAGGTTTTCATGAAAGTAAATCAAGACTTGGGACTTTCGGAATGAAAACTAAGTCATACTTTTCTAAAAATAATGCTTGAGAGGCTTTGCTTGAACGTATGAATGAAAGAAATAATGTTTACTGAACTTAAATCGTATTAAAACTAACTTGGTTTAGGATATGAGATGTGGAAAAGGTCGATTTTACCCCTCCCCATTAAAAAAGAAAACGGGTCTGATTTTACACTAATGCGCATTGTGCACTAGTGTTAGAAATTAGATTTTCACAAAACTTAGTTTTTCATCGAAAATCCAGAAAATAGTAAGTGTAACTCTATGTCACGGAGCAGACGTGGATTACTCACTGTTTCTAAAATTTTTGGGTATTAATAATTTGCATTTTTCCGAGTTTTTGTTGAGTCGAGACCATTCGCCGACTTGATTTTTTGCACTGATCACAAATTTGGTCTCAGATTTTCAAATGGAGCATGGGAAGATGCGTTACGCGCAAGGTCAAGTTTAGGGGTATTTTCATCTTTTCATGGGGGTGTTACAATATCTCCCCCTTGGGATCATTCGTCCTTGAATAATAACGATACGCACAAATTAGCTCAAAACACATAATTATCGAACTTAACAAACATAATTCTTCAAGGTAAAATATGAAAGTTACCTTCAAGGTCCTCATTTAGTCCAACGAACAAGTGTGGATACTTGGCAGTCATGTCTACTGCTACTTCCCATGTGGCTTCTTCCACGAATTGATTTCTCCATAGAACCTTCATCAAAGCAATCTCCTTGGTCCTTAATTTACGACCTTGCCAATTTAATATCTGCATCGGAACCTCTTCATAAGACAAGTTGTCCTTAATCCCAACACTTTCAACCGGGACAACTAAAGAGGGATCTCCCAATCACTTCTTAAGCATGGAGATATGAAACACCGGGTGTATAACACTTAACTATGCTGGTAACTGTAACTCATAAGAAATATTACCCACTCTTCTCAGAATCTGGTAAGGTCCAATATATTGTGGGCTGAGCTTTCCCTTCTTCCCGAATCTTATAACTCCCTTCATTGGAGATACCTTCAAGTATACCTAGTCGCCTATCTCAAACTCTAAATCTCTTCTTCTAATATCTATGTAGGACTTTTGTCTACTCTGGGCTGTCTTGAGCCTCTCCTAGATAACCTTCACTTTTCCATAACCTGATGGACTAGATCAGGTCCTATCAACCCTGCCTCGCCAACATCAAACCATCCTATAGGTGATCTATACATTCTCCCATAAAGAGCTTCATATGGTGCCATCTGTATGCTGACCTGAAAACTATTATTATAAGAGAACTCAGTCAAAGGTAAATGATTTTCCCAATTACCTTTAAAGTCTATCATGCACGCTCTCAACATATCTTCCAAGGTTTGTATAGTCCGCACTGCTTGCCTGTCTGTCTGTGGATGGAAAGTTGTGCTAAGGTTCACCTTTGTACCAAGCCCCTTCTGAAAGGACTTCCAAAATTGTGCTGTAAACTGAGCTCCTCTGTCTGAAATAATAGATATAGGGACCCCATGCAGCCTAACAATCTCCTTAAGATAAAGTATGGCATAGTCTCAGCTTTATCAGTCGTCTTGACAGGTAGAAAGTGAGCTGACTTGGTCATTCTATCTACTATGACCCACATCGAATCATGCTGTCTATAGGACTGAGGTAAGCCTCTTATGAAGTCAATATTAATAATCTCCCATTTCCATTCCAAAATCTCTATTTTCTAGGCTACACCACAAGGCCTTTGGTGCTTAACCTTAACTTGCTGGCAATTTGGACATCTAGACACAAACTCTGCAATGTTCTTCTTCATACCACCCCACCAATAGACTTCTTGCAAGTCTCTATACATCTTTATTGCACTAGGGTGGATAGAGTATCTGGAATTCTGAGCCTCAGACAAGATTCTTTCTCTAAGGCCGTCGATATTTGGCACACACAACCTACCTTGGTATCTCAAGACACCATCTCCTTCTTTTGAGAACACTAATACTTTCTGCTTCTGACCATCTTCTTTCAATTGGAGAAGGATGGGATCCTTGTCTTGCTTTTCTTTCACTTCTACCACCAAGGATGACTCTGACCCCTTTCTGACAATGGCCCTGCCTTCATCAGAATCTTCAATCTGAACCCCTAAATGGGCTAGTCTGTGGACCTCCTTTGCTAACTCTTTCTTTTCAGCCTCAACATAGGTTGTGCTCCCCATGATCACCCTACTAAGAGCAGCAGGAACTACATTAGCTTTACCTGGATGATATCATAGTCTTTCAACAACTCCAACCATCTCCTTTATCTCAAATTCAGCTCCTTCTGGCCAAATATATACTGCAAACTTTTATTGTCTGTGAATACATCCACGTGCCTACCATATAAATAGTGTCTCCAGATTTTCAAAGCAAACACCACCGCAGCCAGCTCAAGATCATGAGTTGGGTAATTCTTCTCATGAATCTTAAGCTGCCTAGAGGCATATGCTATCACCTTACCTCTCCGCATTAATACACAGCCCAAGCCAACTCAGAAGCATCACAATAAACCATGAAATCATCAACTCCGTCTGGTAGCGATAAGACTGGGGCTGTGGTTAGCCTAGTCTTCAACTCTTGGAAACTCTTCTCACAAGCTTCTAACCATTAGAACTTAGTCTTCTTCTGAGTCAGCTCAGTCAATGGGCTGGGATAGAAGAGAACCCCTCTACAAACCGTTTGTAGTACCTCGCCAAACCCAAGAAACTTCTTATCTCTGTGGGAGTTGTGGGCCTTGTCCAATTCTTTACTGCCTCAATCTTTTGGGAATCAACCTGAATACCCTCACCAAACATAATGTGCCCCAGAAATGCCACAGACTCCAACCAGAACTCACACTTAGAAAAATTGGCATATAGCTACTGATCCTTAAGGGTCTGAAGGATAACTCTAAGATAGTCTACATGTTCCTCCTTACTACGGGAGTAGATTAGGATATCATCTATGAACACAATAACAAACATATCTAGGTACAGCTTCAACACTCTATTCATAAGATCCATGAAAGCTGCTGATGCATTTGTTAGCCCGAAGGACATGACCAAAAATTCATGATGATCATATTGGGTTCTGAAAGCTGTATTAGGAATATCTTTCTCTCTAACTTTAAGCTTGATGGTACCCAGATCTAAGATCTATCTTGGAAAAACAGGTAGCACCCTGAAGTTGGTCGAATAAGTCATCAATCCTGGAAAAAGGATACTTGTTCTTAATGGTGACCTTATTCAGCTGATAGTAATTCTTGAACGTGAATGCTTGGGAGGGTTTGCTTGAACATATGAATGAAAGAAATAATATTTTCTTAACTTAAATCGTATTAAAACTAACTTGGTTTAGGATATGGGGTGTGAGAAAGGTCGATTTTAGCCCTCCCCATTAAAAAGGAAAATGGGTCTGATTTTACACTAATGCGCGTCGCGCACTAGTGTTAGAAATCAAATTTTCACAAAACTCAGTTTTTCGTCAAAAATCTGGAAAACACTAAGTGTAACTCCGCATTTTCTGTGCGTCGCGAAGCGGAAGCGTATTACTCACTATTTCTGAAATTTTTGGGAGAAAATAATTCGCATTTTTTTTAGTTTTTGTCGAGTCGAGATCATTTTGCGATTCAAGTTTTCGTACTAATTGTAAATCCAGTTTCAAATTTTTACATGGAGTATGGAAAGATGCATTACACGCAAGGTCAAGTTTAGGGGTATTCGTCATTTCATGGGGGTGTTACGATAAAACATTCATTATATTGTTGTCACTGTATTTTTTTAATATTAATTTGGTGTGAATCTAGACTGTTTGATTTTGTATTAATTTGGTATGAATCTAGACTGTTTAACTTGACACTGGTATATTTTGGTGAATGCATTTTATATGAAATTGATACAATACCTTACAATATATGATATACATAGGACAACAATAGTTGATTGCTGTTAGTGTATTTGTTGCATAAAAATAGTGTGAATATAAATTGCTAGACTTGTATCTGTTATATTTTTTGGAATGCAGTTTATATGAGCCTGATATGCCTTTTAGTGTATCTTTAGTATAAATTTGATATGCATATAGAGTTGTTGTTACTATTTTTTTCTTGTATAGAATTGGTATGAATCTATACTGTTTGACTTGACATTGATATATTTTTGTGAATGCATTTTATATGAAATTGATATAGCAACAACAACATTGGTTGCCGTTAGTGTAGCTTTTGTATAAAATTGGTGTGAATATAGATTGTTTGCCTTGATAATGGTGTATTTTTGTGAATATATTTTATATGAAATTGGTATAACACCTTTACAATATACGATATGTAAACTTCACAATTTTGTAAAAAATACTCATTGGTGGAATAACAACAATATTGATTTATGTTAGTATATTTGTTGTATAAAAATGGTGTGAATATAAATTGTTGGACTTGTGTTTGGTATACTTTCTTAAAATAAAATTATATGAGCTTGCATGTGTATCTTTGGTATAAAATTGGTATGCATATAGAGTTTTATATAAAATTGATATATCTAGCATCATACATCGGTATAGAATACACACTGGTTTAATATCCAAAACTTTGACATGTTTTTAGTTTATTTTTTTTTTGTATAAATTATACTTTGATTCAATATTATAATGTGCATTTTTTTGGAATGATATGTTTGCCCCACTTTGATATGTTTACTATACATATTATTTTATACTAGGTCCATGCCAAATTCAAAATATACTATACATTATGATTTATCCAAAAAATTAACTTCCATTATAAGCCATTTAAACATCAAAAGAAATAATCAAAGTAAAAAATAATCAACTAGTGTTGGATAATGATTTTTTTTCCATCGTTTTGGTTGAAATTTGCACAATAAATGCACCAAAAAAGACTACTATACATGATTATATAAAAAAATAAAAAAATTGACTAGTGTGTGCAATTTTATTTACCACCGTTAATATGGATATAAAATCATCATTTTTCATTTTAATTCGAATAACTTTTTGTTTTCTAGACAGAAACAAAAAACACCAGTAAAAAATTTGTAAAAGGCAAGAAGTTTAAATTAAAACAAATATTTTTTAGGAAGATAAATGGGCATAAATAAGTGAATTAATTTGAGAGATTTAAGGAAGTCAAGTTGTTTAAGTTATCTTCTCCTTATTTTATGGTAATCACACATATTAATTGCATATTTGAATTAATTTTTTTAATATTTTTTATTTTTTCTTTTTCCATTTATGAAAATGAAAAACTGTTATACATTGTAATTTTTTACTATTAAAATTTGAAAAAAAAAATATTGCTATAACTTGAAATTTAATATCTTATAAATGTCATTTATAAAATTTTTCCTTAGTAATATTAGGTAGGTTCAAGTTTGGGCTTGCCAGGCCCAAATTTGAGATTTCTTTATTGTTATTTTATTTGCCTATTTCTTGTTTTTCCTTGTATTAACTTTAACTCCTAACTCTAACATTATTTGTCTAATTAACTTAAATTAAATTCTCAAGGATAAATAATTTTATGTTAATTCATTTTTTAAACGATTTTATGTTTTTCATAGCTTATTCATTTTTGGGCAAAAGATTAGTTCATTTAAATTCTTTAAAATATTCAAAGTATTACTTTCTTTCAAATTGTTTTCCTTGCTTTAAATTTTTTAGTAATTTTGAAAGATGAATTTTTAGTCACTTAAATGTTGCAAGTATTTTTTTTCAAATAACTTTAATTTTCTTTACTTAGTCAATTTTGGGTAACTTTACTTTCTTTCTAAATAAAATTGTTTTAAGTGTCTTTCGGTAATTTAAGTTATCTTATGTTTAAGTGCTTTTTCTTTAAGTTACGCAATTTGATTGAATGTACATTCTTCACAAATTATTTAAATTGCTTAGTTTATCATCTAAATTAGTCAAATTAAGTTTTTAAATCATTGGATAACTGTGTGTTTGCGATTATTTTAAGTGTTTATACCTTCTTAAAATAGTAATAGGAACCTCTTACCCATTTTCTCTAATTTTAGGACTTTCTCTGTTATAGTCTTAAAATTTGTAAGTTTTCTTAAATTTTTTAGAAAATTAAATGGCGATTCTCCTATTTTTTGAAAAAATTAATTTTTTAAAGTTCTTGGCTACATTTGTATGCATTTAATTTGCAGGAAGATAGGAAGCATCTTTGGGAATACTTACAGAGGCAAACCAAGCGTGAACATATGCCATGGATAGTGCTGAGAGATTTCAATAATGTGTTACATGCGAAGATAGAATTGGAGGGAATCCTGTAACTTATACTGAAGTATGTGACTTTCAGGAGTTCTTAGACAAATGTGACTTGACTGATCTAGCGACTGGAAGAGGCAAATACACTTGTAATGATAATCAAGATATAAGAATTTTTTTCAAAAATAGATTGGGTTTTGGTTAATGGTAAGTGGGTGGACAACTTCCATGAATGTGAAGCAAAGATCTTACTGAAGGGCATTAGTAATCACTGTCCAATAATGATCCACATGTTACAGAGAAGGACTTTGAGAGGAAAATCATTCAAATATTGCAATATTTGGAGTACTCATTGGAATTTACTC
>DF365278.1:0-12981 GCA_000787875.1 Solanum virginianum
AAGCCCATTCCTAGACCTCCTCCTCCCTTCTCTCAAAGAATCAAAAAAAGAAGGAGGTAAGTTCCCGCACTTTCTCTCTATGCTGAAGAAACTCTCCATCAACTTTCCACTGATTGAGGCATTGGAGAAGATGCCAGGATATGTAAAATTTATGAAGGACTTAATTACAAAGAAGTAGACGGTGAGTCAAGAGCTCTCCTAAGAGCTTCAATATTACAGTCTAATTGACACAAGGTCCTTGATGAAAAAATGCAAATATCCTGAAAAATTCAACATACCCTACACTATTGGAGATGTGGAATTTGCAAGGCTATTATATGATCTTGGTATCAGCGTAAACCTAATGCCCTTTGCGGTGAATTTCTAGTATTCTTTTCAAGCGTTTTAACCATTAAANNNNGTTAAGGTTCGCATCAGCGTAAACCTAATGCCCTTTGCGGTCTTCAAGAAGCTAAGATTGGGATTCCCTACTCCGATGAGCATGTAATTATTAATGGCTGACCACATGGTGAAGAAGTTGTGAGGATACTCTATGGCATCCTTGTTGAAATGAAAAAATTCATATTCCCCGCAGGATTTGTGATCTTTGATTATGAAGTTGACTTTAAAGTCCCAATCATCTTTGGAAAGCCCTTCCTAGCCACTGATCAAGCACTAGTGCATATGGAAGCTGGCCAACTCAAGTTTACATGAATGACAAAGAAGTTGTCTTTAATATCTGTCAGTCAATGAATAGGCTAGTCGATTTGAAGAAGGAGGTTTGGGCACTTGGTGTCTGAGTAACCAAGTCATCCAAGTAGTGTCGCGATAATAAATGAGACGCTACTTGGGATGCAACCCAAGATATTTAATATAATATTTGTAGTAGTTTTGTTTTGTTTGTAGCTTTCAGACTTATAGGTAGTAATAGTGTGTCTATGAAGAATGTGCAGGAACATGACTAAGTTAGCCAATCCTTGGCTGAAAAGGCATCAAGAAGTCTAGGACTGGCTCTATGGGCCGTATCTAAAACTATGATCGTATACTGACTTGTAGAACACTTCCAGTGAGAAAAACTT
Organism: Solanum virginianum; assembly: GCA_000787875.1. Lineage (NCBI taxonomy): Eukaryota > Viridiplantae > Streptophyta > Magnoliopsida > Solanales > Solanaceae > Solanum > Solanum virginianum. The sequence goes on from DF365278.1 coordinate 1,059, forward strand.
TATGCACTCTAATCCATGAGCCAACTTTACAACCTGTAAATAAAACTATGGGTCGTTGATGGGGCTCGTGGACCCCAGGTAAGTTCTTCTATTTTTGGTCAAATATGGAGGTTTCTACAACAAACTCTATAAGTCTTTGTAAAGTCTATAGCTCGTAGACCAATTTATGAAACTCAATCTCTAAAATTAGGGTTTGGGCATTCAACAAAACTAGGATCTACAAGACATAAAATCTTCTATGGCTCTTAATCGGGGTTCTGTAGAGCCTAGGCTTAATTTTGGCTGACCTGGTCAACTTATAAATAGGGGCAAATAATTTCGACACCCATTCTTTACCAAATTTACATAAAGTGCCTAACATCGCATACCCTTGCTTCTCCGACCACCGACGACCGACCACCACCCATTTTTCAATAACTTTTTTGGCCACTTCCAGCAAGCCTAGGGTTCCCTCTCCTGAGCCCCTTTTTCAATTTCTAACAACTTTCACACTTAATTCGGTAAATTCTTGGCCCTAAGATCCTTTTAAATACTAAAATTGTTGTGACTTGGTTGAAATTAATTGATGGGTATGGTAATCCGATTAGTATTGGTATGAATCCATGTTTTTTATTATTTGTGCTTGAAATTGAATCATGAATAGTGTGGTCGATGCTTGAATAAGTGTTAAAAGTCAAAATATTATTTATGCGGCCATGTCTATGTGTTCGACTGATGTTTTATAAAAACCATGTTGTTACATGCCATTTGAATTGAATAGACTATGTGCTTGAAAATATATAATGTGATTACATATGTATGACTTGATGTTCATTCATTGAAACGGGGTCATTTGGCTTGGGAAAATATATAAAATAGTATTTGATGGGGTTGTATGAAAAGAATTGTATGTGGGGTGTTGGGTGTCTATTGGAATCATGTGTGGGTGTGTCGTGTATTGCTTCGATGCTGTATTAATTATCACAATTATCATTTGGGATCTGTTGTGATAGGCTTGGAAACTCAGGCTTCTTGGATTTTTACCCCACGAGTCTCTTCTATGGCCTGTAGAATATTCCATGTATCGTAGTTGCCCCTTGTATGAAAATCTAAATAACTAAAGTTTCTAAAAATCTATCAGATGAGACATTCTACGAGCCATAGAAAATTCTACGACTCGTAGATAGGCCTCGTAGATTCCTGTATGCAAAGACTTAAACACTAGAACAACTTCTATGACCTAGTCTATGACTCATCGAATCTTTTACGAGGTGTACCTAAGCTCGTAGATGCAATTCTAGTAACAAAATATTATGTACTCTATTTCTATGAGGTCCTTCGATGGCTCATAGTTCTTAATACGGCTCGTAGAAGTGCCTTCATAGACCCATCTGTAATGAAGTCTAAAATTGTTCTTGCTTTTTTGTTTCTTGACTTGTGGGGATAATCATGTTTGTTAAATGTGTACGTTTCAAGTACTATAGCCCCAAAGGGAAGACGTGATGAGATCAAAGCCTTGTAGAAGAAGCTCAGAGATGAACCCTCAGCAGATCAGGATAACCTTGAAGTCAGTAGTTCGATAGAGGAGCTCGGTGTTCGGCCTGACCTAGACGTTGAGTGACCACAGACATGGGCTACCGCAAGACTTATACATGCCTAAACACAGATTATCGTTATCCGTTCTCCCTAGTCTAAAGAGGGAGATGACAAAGATAACAACTCCATTTATATAACTCCATCCAAAGAGGAGTCAGAGTCAGAGTTTCTCATTGCCTACTTAGATTGAGTCGTTGTTTAAGGACAAGTAACAGTTCTATGTTGAGGTTGTTGATGTGCTATCAAAATACAACACATTTGATGCCTAAAACAAGGGATTTTGTGAGTTTTTAATGCGACTTTTTATGGTTTTTATGTGTTTTTGTGTTGTTATTGTAGAAAAGGTAGGTTGGTATGATTTTCGAAGAAAATTGTAGATTTTTGCTAAAGTATATGATATACGAGTTCACCTGTGAGTCGAAGCCCAAGCTACGAGTCTTAGGGTGATCTCGTAGTGGGAAATAGAGAGCAAAAATCAAAAAATCTGCTAATTGGAGTTCAGTCCTATGAGGCCATTCTATGAGTCATAGGTCTCATTATGACTCGTATAGGTGGACTCATAGCAAGGAACAGAGAGCCAAGACTTTGGACCAAAAACTTTAGGCATAGACTACGAGAGGAGCATATGATTCATAAGCCAAGCAACGTCTCATACCAGTGGGTCATACCAATTGATTCCAATATGCCAAATACTAGATATACATCAAGTTTTATTTGAAGATCCCAGATTTTGGAACATTGAATATTGCATTATATTCTAGGGTTTTAGCATAGATTTTCATTTTCTCTTGGAAAACCCACTTTTAGGGAGTGCAAATCTTATTTTGTATTCATTCTCAAACTATCAAGCTTATGGTTTGCAATTTGTGGTGTATCGCTCTTCATTGCTTTGGGTAAAATTCTCAACTATGTCTTGTATTTGAATTTTTGTTTGTTTTTCATTAGCCATGAGTAACTAAGCACCCATAACTTGGGGTTGTGGGAACCATGGGTAGTTGACTTGAGATGACCTAGATTTATTGCATTTTTATGATTGGGGTTATGAATGTATTATCTGTTTCCCTTCATTATGATTATTGTTTAGTTGTGGCCAACACCAAACCATGCCTACTATCATGATCCCCACTAAGGTAGTGACGAATAGGAACAGGGGAGTAGATGACAGGATTTGATTGATGTGTTCTCATCTAATCAACCATACCTGACCAATGGGAGGTTGACTAGGATAATAGGTAACGGTTAGTTGGCACACCATGGTTGCCGACCAAGCGTCATACTGTAATTTGACCTTCACCTTGACAAAAAGGCTGGAAGAACTTAAGTTACCATTCTGCATGCAAATTTCCAATTGTAGTTATGTTGTCTAGGGTAATTGAGTTGACGAACCATGGGGAACACAATTCCCAAGTTGTCCCTCAAATTGAGTTTTTCCTTGCGTAGTAGTATAGTATTTATTTTACTTTTGTTCTTAATTCAAAACCCTTCCCCCATTTATAGACTTTAGTTATAGATACTTGAAATGATTGATAGTGTATTCTTGCAGTAAAGCCCTGTATTCCCTGTGGATTTGACCCTAACCTTCTGTGATGTTAATTGCTAACAGTGATCGCTTTCTTATTAGAGCGTGAATATCATCAAACATTATGACACCATTCTCAGGGAATACAACTAGGTTTTGACTTGATTTCACTATTAGTTAGTTCAAGTCGTAATTTCTAGACTATCTTATATTTTACTTTTATTTTTTGTTTTTGTTGGTTGATTTGAAAATGCAGGTTGGTTGGCAACTTGGCCGAACAAAAGCTCTACATCACAAGTGATTTGTTGGAAACCTTTTAGAGATGTGTCCTGTTCTATGGGAAAGAGTCTGAAGACCCCCAAACTCACCTGCAACATTTTACTCAAATCTTGAGGGAGCTTCTTGGGACAAGACATCCTGCTTGGGAAGCCATGCCTCTTTAAGCTTTCCCCATGACATTCTAGAGTGAAGCTATTGAATGGTGGTTAATTCTCCCACCTGATGTTTGTTCCAACTGGGAGGAGGTGCAGAGGGTCTTCCTCATGAACTTCTATAAGGGGCCCAAAAACTAAGATCTATAGGATAACATCCGTAATTTTAAAAGGATGCCAGGAGAATCTTTGGCAGTAGCTTAGGAAAGGTATAAGAAATGCTTGGTAACAAACCAGAACCATTATCTGATTGTCGATGAATTGGTGGCCAGATTCTACCAAGCACTAACCTTTGAACAGCAAAGTCATGCTGATGCCTTATTTAGAGGGGAGTGTTAGGTATTTCTGAGGCAACCATTCAGCGAAATTGCTGAATACATAGATAAGTTATCTGCTATTACCCAAGTTTATCAACCACTGAAAAAGCAGCTAGGGCCATACATCAGAGGGAACCCCAAGTGCTACCAGAAAAGATAGTACACCTAATTGGCTCAGGTTACTACACAGCAATGCATCAGTGATAAACTCTCAAGGATTCAATATATGCTTAAGCAAGTGCTTATCAAAACCAATGAATAAGAAGAAGTTGTACAAGAGTTAAAATTTGATGTAATCAAGGTGAACTATAAGGTGGATCAATAAACAATGGCAACATAGAGACTTGATGACAGGGTTGAACAACTTGTAACATGATTAGAGCCTGTGCAAAGAGATCATAGAAGGGGATAGAGGAGTAAAGAGGAGACTCCATCAGCCCATGAGAAATTTTGAGTACTCGTGATGACAACATCGAGCCACAATGTTAAATAAGGCGCTTCTTGGGAGGCAATCTAAGTGCCTCTTATATTTTTGGGATTGTTTTAGGTTTATGTCATTTGTGTGAATTATTAGGTAGTAGTTTGATGCTTGTTTTGATATGTCGAGACATTGGATTAGTTGTATTATTTTAGGCAATGGTGTATCTTTAAGTGTGATTTGTAGGAACTGACCAAAAGTAAAAGAGTTGGAGGGCATTACATATGGAGCATCCTCTACGAGCAGGCCTATGAGTCATAGTCAACACTACAATTCGTAGTCATGCCTCTTAGAGGGAAATGGTGAGTATTGAAAGTTGGTACATACACTACGAGCCAACCTTACAATTCCTAGGGCCTTCTACGAGTTATAAGTGGGGTTCATAGTGCCCAGGTATGAACTTTAATTTTTCTAAGTATTGAGGCATGTTATGAGACTAGGACCTACAAGTTGTAGAATACACTATGACTCGTAGTCGGGGTCTCGTAGACCTAATCTATAGAATTTTAAAAGTGACCCCATTGGGTATATAAAAGGGTAAACTCCTTTTGACTCCTTATTTCCCTCATTGAAATGGGTTTTCTTCCTCTATAACCCTCCAAACACTATTTATCACTGTTCTATTCAACCCCAATCCATTTTTCTATCAATATCTTCCAGCAAGTGCATTCCACCAGGGTTTTAGCTTTTTTTTATCTAATCACATCTTAATCTTTTCATCTAGTAAGTTTTCATGGTTAAGTCTGGCATATCCATACTGTGATCTTGCTTTATCGATGTTTGGGTAAATGTTGTGTGATCATGGTAACCGAAACTATTTGAAAATTATTTTGTTAGTATGAAGAGTATGATTGGATCCTCTATTTCTGCCCTTGCTTGGTCATTATAAAGCTTGATACTGTGGTCACATGAGATTGATTTATGTTACATGAGTGATTATTTGGCAAGACCATGGTGGGGTTAAAATTCTTTGAGTATTGGGGTGTTCTAATTTGGCTGTATGAAATACCTTGGTCTGAGCTTGTGAGACCCTTTATGTGCCTCTGTATGATCTATACTATGGTTCAGATGGGTAATTTTCAAAATTAGTTCAGCCTAGAAAAGTTTTGAATGAGAGGAGGGATTCATGTTGCTTTGTGGGATAATGATAAAGTGGAGTGATAAGACTTCTTATAGGGCTGACTGTGTGTTTTTGATTTCATATGCTTCTTGGTTGATTTGAGGTCATTATGGAAAGGGTAGATGCACTCAGGGTGCCTTCTATTTTTTGCTATAAGGACCCACTATGAGTCACAGGTCACCCTACGAGACATAGTGGCCCTTTGTGGAAGGTAATAGTCACTTACAAGTTTAAGGCTGACTTATTATTTTTTGCTATAAGGACCCACTATGAGTCACAGGTCACCCTACGAGACATAGTGGCCCTTTGTGGAAGGTAATAGTCACTTATGGTGCCTTAACACTTTCCATACGAGATTAGGCTACGATCCGTAGCACTTGTTATGACTCATGGTGGTGGTTTTGTGGACCTGATCTAAGTTTTCAAAATGTTTCTGGCATAAGGTACGAGCCTAGAATATAACTCTTAGCTCATTTATTTGAATAAAACATCATGGGACTCATAATTTGGTATGTGGTGACTTTTCAAATACAATGCCTCAAAAAGGTTGACGGTGTGTTGCCTCGACTTTGGGACACCGATTGAGAGATGAGATATCAGATGATGATCAATCCTCTTCGGAGATAGATGTGCACCCTGACCCTGAAGCTAATGTGCCCTTGACAAGATCCCAAGCAACAAGAGTTCTGATGGAAGTGGATAGCCCATCCCAGTCTGAAGAAAAGGGTAATAAAGAAGGGTCAAACAATGATATCTCACTTTTTGAGTCCGGTTCTCTTAAAGTTTCTCAAGCTTGGCTTGAAGCTACTGCTCCCTATAGCCAGTTGATTCTACTTATACTGTCACCTCCATAGACCCCCAAAATACGAGATGGCGTGTTCAGGGACGAAAGAGATTTATGAAAAGGGACTGGAACTAAAAGGTCAAGGGAGATTGGTGCAGAGATTCCACGAAGAGGAAAGGCTGAAAAACTCAGGGCTAAGTAGTGTACCAGGGTTAGAGGCTGAAATTGAGCGCCACAGGCTAGGTTGGCTATCACAAGTATTGGGAAAGTATGCCCCCTATTTAGTACGGAAATTCTATGCCTCCTACTATGCTACCATTCACAGAGATCTTCTAAGGCACAAGAAGACAATTAAGCAACTATGGTTGAGTGAAGTTTTGGGCAGAGGAGAGGTGGTGGATATCTCAGAGGAAACCATTTAGAGGGTCCAGTTTGGGCTAAACTACATAATGCCACGTTCCACTATAGACTATGATAATTAGATTGCAAGTATGAGAAGCCAGTTAATCAGAAGAATATTGAGCTAAGGACAGAGCTCCTTAGATAGATAACGAGCAAAATTTGCGAGGCAGAAGTTGAGCCGATGTGGGTCACAACCCACAGTGATTTTATTATGAAGCACTTTCCCTCGTTCTGAGCAAAGTTTTGGTGGTCTATCATCCGCTGGCGCATCAGACCTATACTCACAGATAATGTGATTACATTGGATAAGGCAGTATTGCTGGCTAGCATCTTGGTAGGGTATAAAATTGACTGGGCTCATATTATGGCAGAGCTGATCCATGAGTCAGAAGTCCGTACCTAATAGGCATTATCGTTTCCCATCTTGATACACAGGTTATACAAGGTAGTGGGGTACGAGCCTCTTTCCACTTGGACTCTCATATAGAGGTCGTGCATATGATGGACCCCCTAGTCTAATCAAGGCTGACGAGCATCCAGTAGCCCTATAGAGAGTTGTTCTACCTCCTATTCCAGATCCATTCCCTATTGAGCTTCTGACTCCAGCCACCACCAGTACTATTCCAACTACTACAGAGCCATCCCTAGCTACTGAGATTGAGTAGATGTCGTCTTTTAGTACTTCAGCACCAGCATCATCCATAATGCAGGTTGATTCTCTTATCTCTGCTGTTACTTTTCAAGCACTGGTATATAGGGTAGCTACAACGGAGTTCAGGCTACAGACTCTAATGGCTCAAGTCAGACCATGGGTCCATCAGACCATACAGGATTTAGAGGGGAGGGTAAAGGCATTCGTCCGTGATTTGATATATTAGAGGGCTAGAGTGGTGGATGCCTATGTAGATGCATTCGAGGCAAGAGTCCAGAGGAGGCTTAAGAGTGCTTGGCCTACTAACACAAGTGCATTGACATATGAGTTGGCCAAGTTTAAGGCTGACTTATTGCAGATGTTAGCAATCGTTGTGGCAGTCCTAAAGGTGGCACCGGCAGGTGATGAGGTTTTTGACTGGTTAGCTGACCATCTGCATATGCATGGAAGAGGCCCCTTGAGATAGATAACCAGAGATGAGCCAAAAGAGGCCTAGACCTGATGACCCAACAACACTGGAGTAGGAGCCGATACCAGAGGAGGTGGTGTAGGAGTCGCTACTGATAGTGGCTATACAAAGAGATAGGGTGTAACAGAGGACACATGGAGAGAGCAGTTCACATGCTGCTGCAGCCCAGATTGTTGTAGAGGAGGTCATGACCCAGGACCCTGCAGAGCATACCAATTCCAGTGCTTGAGCACCATGATATTTGATCTTTTGGACCCTAGCCGTTACTTTCTACTCATAAATATTTTGTTCATTTTATTGGACAATATTTTCATTATGTTTGTTTTGGATTTGTTTAAATGTTTTGACTGTAATGTTGTTTTTACTTTTGTTTTGGATGTTTAGTTTAAATTGTTGACTTTTAATCTGTGTGTGTGTATATATATATGTATCTATGTATGTATGTGTGTGTGTGTGTTTCTGTTATTTGGTTTTCATTTATGTCTTTACTTTGAGGACAAAGTATTCTATTTTGGTAGGATATGGGAGTTATGGGTTAAGGTGAAGTCTGAGTAGCCTCGAATACATAACTTCCCCTATTTTTGAAGCCAAGGTTTTCTTGCCGTGTTTCTTTTCTCTTGTGGATGTTTTAATTTTTCATTGAACTGACATATTTAGGTAGTGTAGATAATGTGTAAATACACAGTATTATGATCTTTTGGTGTATACATAGTCTTTAAATGCTTTTTAAATGATTAAAAATCCAGTACCCTCAAAATTTTTGAGATTGTTGGTTATTGATACAATCATGCATTTTGATTATCTGGTGATATTTGTTCTGATAATGTCAAGGCACATTGAGGCTTGAAGCATGACTTGTGAGTCAATACTTAATTGTGTGTACAATGCCATGTGTGTTGGGAGCTTATTTTTCCGCATTCATGTATCATGTATGGACTTAGAACTTGCCTTATTATTCTAAGACTGGTTTGATGATGTGGTTGATTTAGAAGGGATCTAAGACTGGTTTGGTGATATGGCTATGAGACATTTTAGGAAATATTTTCCTTCTTCATGTTCTAAGTCGTACTATAGAGTTGGAGTAAGTTTTCCCCTCCTAACGATTGTTCTTTGCTATTCTAGTTAATCCTACCACTTCAAAAAGAAAGGCGAAGGAAGGTAGGTTGAAGGTTTTGATTTTTGATGGATTCAAGTTTCACTATTCCTTTCATTATTACTTTTGGTTGCTAGTGGACTTCTTGTGTGTCCCGAGTTGTTATACGAACCTTTGGTGTTTATACTTTGTGTTGAGTGTATTATTGCTAGAAGTTTCATAGGTGTTGATCCGGGTTTGTATTGCATTAAGTCTTCCCTTATGGCTTGTTGGAGTATTTGTGGTGGATTTGATGTCATACTTGGGATGGAATGGTTGCATGCATGTTGTGTCTTTATGGATGATAGAACCCGTAGAGTTAGAATCCTACTCCTTGTGAACTCGTCTTTGAGTGGAAGGTTGTCAAGTGGTACCAAAGGAGGTAGGTCCATTTCTTGTCTTAGGGTACAATTGATCCCTAATGGTTGCATTTATCATCTTAAGAGAGTTAGGGGTATTGAACCTAAGGTATTTTCTATTGAGATGTTTTCGATAATCAATGAGTATCTTAAGAGAGATAGGGGTATTGAACCTAAGGTATTTTCTATTGAGATGTTTTCGATAATCAATGAGTTCTTAAGAGTCCTTTTCGATATTTTGAATTTGGAGTAGTGTATTTTGGTTTGAGTAGTATACTAGCTATGCCTATAAGTCTTATTAATAAGATCTTTAGTCCCTGCTCTATTAGGTTTATGGTGGTTTTGGTATGATGGTTCATTTCTCTAAGTGAGGAAGTGCATGCGAGTCATTTGAGGGTAGTACTACAAAGCTTAAGGAAGAAAGATGGATGTTAAATAGGAGTAATGGGAGTTCGGGTTGTAAAAGGTTGCCTTCCTAGGTCGTGTGGTGCCGGGTGATGGTACTAAGGTGGATCCTAGTAAGATGAAGGTGATTAGAGATTAGCCTAGACCTTGACTTCATCAGATATTAGGAGCTTCTTCGACTTAGCGAGCTAATACTGCAGTTTGTGAATAGGTTCCCTTCTATTGCCTCTCCTATGACTTAGTTAACCCTAAGTAAGGCCAATGTTATGACCCAGTTTTTGAGTAGGGTGATTTTATAGCTTCGGGAGTTGCTATTCCTTGTGTTATTCCTTTGTGCTAATAGGATTCCTGTGTGTTCCGGATGGTTGCGTAAGTCTATAGTTCCTAAAAGGGGTCTATAAGGGTTGCGCTATGTTCTGATCCCATAAGGGTCTTGTCTTGTGGTCTTGGTTGAACTTAGCTTGACGTGTTGGAGGTCTTGTGGTGGTTTGGCTATTTGCATAGCATGATTTTGATGAGTGTAGGACCCGTAAGGTTGTAATATGATGGGTAGGAATGGTCGATCTATTTGGTCAACTACAATAGGTTAGTCACTTCTGTAAGGTTTATTTGAGGTTCAAGTTTTGTTTCCAACTGTGGATTCGGATTAGGAAGGAGCATTTTGAATATTGGAGTTATTGGCTGATTTATGCATCGGTTGTGTTTATGGGTCTCATGAATAAGGTCTTGAAACCCTACCTTGGCATGTTTGTGGTGGCCTGTAGTGGTGGAATATTAATTTAGTTAGAGCTTGTGAACTATTTAGGGGTAGTGTTGCAAGTCTTGGGAGATGAGAGGTTGTTTGCTAATTATGATAGTTGTGAGTTGAGGGTAACAAGAAGTGGTTGGAACTCCTTAAGGATTATGATATAAGTGTGCATCATTTCCCCGGTAAGGCTAATGTTGCAGTCGATGCTCTAGGTAGCTTAGCATGTGTTGTTGATGGTGGCAAAGAGGAGACTAGTGGGGTCCATTGGTTAGTTAGATTGGAAGTTAGGTTGAGGGAAGTTGAGCATGGTGGTGTAGCATTCTTAGTGGTTCCAAATCTTCTTGGGTTAAGAGGTCTAGATTAGGCAAGGCCTTGATTTCCACCTTAGTAGAGTTGGAAGTTTTGGGTGAGAGAATGATAGAGTGGAGGTTGTCTCCCAAGGGGGAGATAGTGGTTATGGGACCAAGTGGGTTAGGTCTATTTAAGGTTGACAATTGAGTTGTGGATTGTGGGTGATGTGGAGGATAAGTTTTCTTAGGAGAAGGTCTCGGTGGATGTGTTGGATAGGTGAGTGGAGAAATTGATTGATAATGATGTGGTGTTCGCCAAGGCCCTTTAGAAGACTCATCCATCCATTTATGTTTCTCGGAGAGCCGGTGCGGATATGTAGAAGCAATATCCATATTTCTTTCATTCTATTCAAGCTTATGATAACATGTCAAATCCCTTTTTGTGATTTCAAGTTTATGTTTCAGCCCCTATGTCATTTGCATGCATTAACGTTTATGTTAACAAGTTCATGATGATTTTTGACACTTACATTAATATTTTTGAAAATGGTGTTTAAGTGGATTATTGCATTCTTGTTGGGGTTGATTTCTTCATGATTACTCTTCTTATGTATGTTTCTTCGACATTCAGGGACAAATGTTTCAAAGGGGGAGATATTGAAATGCCCCACACTTGCCTAGGAATTCCCCTATAATCGTAATTCCCTTATATCTCAAATTGGGGATATTTAAACACCCCTCCACATAGCTCAGAAAGATCCTATGATGCATTTTTTTTGATATCTCAAAATTCGTGCAGAATTTCGCAAATTTGACCTCATATCCTTGTCCAAAGGGCAAAATTTTCTGGGGGAAAGAGTACCTACAAGGTATAATTTGTCCGTGCTAAGAAAAATAATTTTTGATGAGACTTCGTAAAAGCAGTAGTTGTCCGCGATGGGTCCATGACGCGGACTGGTTCAAAAACTTTCGCTTTTGGTGAAACATTGCAAAAATAGTAACTGTCCGTGACAGGTCCGCGACGCGGACCTAACACGGACTAGTTCAAAAATTTCTGAAGTTTTGTTCTTTTTACTCCATGGCAATTGGGTAATAACCCTATACCTATATACACGAAAACCCCTTGGGTTTTAGCCATTGGGTTCTTCCACCCATGGTGTCCTAATCTCCTTTTTACTTAATTTACATATATTTAAAGTTGATTTTACAAATGGGTACACTAGTATGAACATGTCTATGATC
>DF365278.1:14744-32974 GCA_000787875.1 Solanum virginianum
GCCTCTCTAATCTTCATCAAATTCTCCATTCATTCTCAAGGTTTTCAAGAAGTCTTGTGGGAATTCAAGGAAACCAAGCCAAGCCCCAAGTCCTCCTTAAGATTCAAGTGTCTAATCTCTTTTCGGATCTAAGGATTTCATTCAAGTTTCAAGTCTTCATTTGAAATCTTCTTTAAGAAACTCTCAAAAGTCAAGGTATATAGGTTTTAGCCATTGGGTTCTTCCACCCATGGTGTCCTAATCTCCTTTTTACTTAATTTACATATATTTAAAGTTGATTTTACAAATGGGTACACTAGTATGAACATGTCTATGAACTATGTTGAAGCTATGTAAAGTTGTGACTGCTTCGCTATGTTTTAAGCTATAAATCTTGGATCTATTGTAATATTTGTTGAGGGGTTTTGATATGTATTTCTTGAGGGTGTTGCAAGGTATTGATTGATAGTTTTATAATGGATTTTCTTACATGATTTCATCTCTATATTTCATAGTTTTATACTACCATTTCACACCCGCCAAGTGCTTGATAAAATGTCTGGTTATGGTTTCTTGAGAATTGAAGGTCCAATGCATGTTTTATGAGTTGAATGACCATATAACGATGAAATGATTATAGAAGTGATGTATGTATATGATGACTATATGATGAAGATAGGAGTGTTTATATGAGTTACTTTCATGAAAAAATACCTATGGTGTTGCAAATAGATTGTTGGGTTTCAATGTTTGTTGTGCTCTTGTGAAAATAGAGAAGGTCTTACCTTTTTGTTTGAAATGAAATATTGTGATGAGCTAGTTCTATGATCTCTGCTATAAAGGTCATGTCGTAAGGTAGAAAGACTAATGATTCCTATTGAAAAGATCATATCGTAAGGTATGGACCCCCTACCGAGAAGGCCATGCCGTAAGGTAGAATAAATAAGAGCTCCTACCGAAAAGATCATATCGTAAGGTATGGACCCCCTACCGAGAAGGCCATGCCGTAAGGTAGAATAAATAAGAGCTCCTACCGAAAAGATCATATCGTAAGGTATCGACACCCTACTAAAAAGACCATGCCGTAAGGTAGAATAACTAATAGTTCCTACCAAAGAGATCATATCATAAGGTATGGACACCCTACCGAAAAGGCCATTCCGTAAGGTATAAAGAATAATGGTTCCAACTAAAAAGATCATATCGTAAGGTGTGGACATTCTATCGAAAATGCCATGCCATAAGGTAGAATAAATCACAGCTCAGACCCAAAAGATTTTATTGTAAAGTAGGGGATGTCTTATACTATCTACCAAAAACACTATGTCGTATGGTAGGGGAATTGGTAACACTCTCCAAAAAGGTTATACAATAAGGTGAGTGGAGGGGCCATCTGGTCTATTTCATGATGGTAAGAAAGGGTTTAGTATGTATTCCATAATGAACTACATTCCTTGTTCATGATTTACAAGCATGTTTTACCTTAAGCATTGTTCATGCACGCCATGTTGCTAATGTACTATTTCTTGCTATGATTATGCATTTTAATTATTGCCTATCTCTTGTTGCATTGCATCCTACATACTTAGTATATTCCAACATACTAACGCATACTTTATGCCTATATGATATCACTATATAGGAACCAGAGCCCCGCTTAAGCATCTCCACCCACATGGCCAGCACGTTTTCACTCAAGCTTGTTAGCGAGTCCTCCATTTCGGGAATGTTACTTATGATCTCTTTATATGTATTTTTACATTCTTTTTGACTTATGTATTGACTATGAGGGTGAGCCCAGTTGCTTTATCTTGGCCCCCGGTCTTATCTATGTAGTATATGTGTTGTTTGACATGTTATGTATCTGTGCTATGAGCTTGACTCTATTGACTCTTGATGTTTATGATATGGAAGTTTCTCCTTAGTACCAATTTCCCCTTATTTACATTTATCTTTTATTCACATTCTAATTGCTTCTGCAACCAAGAATATGTAATGATATGCTATGAGGCTTGTTTGGAGTTCCTTCGGTTCCCCATTCGCCGGTCACGTCTAGGGCCTAGGATCGGGTCGTGGTAGAGATATTGTACTAGCCACGCGAAGGAGGAAAATGATCAAATGGAGCTTCAATTCCTACATGGTCGCATCATGTAGGCATAGAGTATATGTTAATACGTTTGAATGCACTAAGTATATAGGATGCAATGCAATAGGAGATAGGCAACCTAGGCAAACTACATAATCATAGGCAATGAATAGCATACTAACAATATGATATGTATGAATAATGGTTGAAGTAAAACATTCTTACATAGAACATATTACATATGTAAGAAGAGACCATCATCATAGACCAAGCAACTAGTGCTCGAAATCCAAGGCTTAGCACCCCCTTAGTAGTGGTCGAGATATCAACCCCTCAACATGGTTAATGGACATCACACCCTTCATCATAGTGGTTGAGTTATCAACCCATTAATAAGGTCAATGGACATCACACCCTCCATCAAAACAGTCAAGGTATCAACCCCTCAAACAGGTTAATAGACATCACACCCTCAATCACAGTGGTCAAGGTATCAACCCCTCAACAAGGTTAATGGACATAACAGCCTCGATCATAGCGATGGAGGTATCAACCCCTCAATAAGGTTAATGGACATCACACCCTCTATTAAAGTGGTTGAGGTATCAACCCCTCAACAAGGTTATGGTCAACATACAACACTATAGAAGCTTATCATGAAATCAACACATGAATACCATACTTTCATCACCATAAAGTCACTTAACTCATATGCCATGCATTAGGCCTTCAACAACTCAAGAATCATAATTTGGTTATTTTGTCAAACACTTGGCAAGTGTATAGTGCTAGTGTAACACTATGCAATTCAAGAGTAAATCATACTAGAAAATTCAGTGTAAAATCATCAATATATAATTGGTAACACGCTCAAACAATATACATCAAAATCCATCATCAAATCTCACAATAGCTCTTAGATTCATAGCTCAAAACATGCTAAAACAATCACAATTTCATGAAACTCCAACATAGTGTGCAGTGAGATTCATAATAAGTAAGACCCATGAGTAAATCAACTTTAAATCCTATAATTTTAAGCAAAAGGAATCTTAGGCATCATTGGTGAAAGGAAGCCATGAAAGAAACCCACATACCTTGACTTTGGAGAATTCTTGATGAAGATTGTAAATGGAGACTTAAAGCTTGAGTGAAATCCTTGAATCCAGAAGTGAGTTTGGAACCCTTGATTTTGAGTGAAATAATAGTCTAAGTGTTTGAGAGGGTTTTGGAGAATGTCTTGAATGATATGAAGGTGAAATATGGCCAAGTATAGGTATTTTCACGTATGGGAAGTCTTAGGCCCAAGACCCAAAAGCCTTGGACCAAAATGGAAAAATGGCATATTTTTAACACAGATATATATGGCCAAGTATAGGTATTTTCACGTATGGGAAGTCTTAGGCCCAAGACCCAAAAGCCTTGGACCAAAATGGAAAAATGGCATATTTTTAATACTATGGCGCGCCGTTGGCGCGTCATGCCAGGGTCGCGAATGCTCTCTATTTTTTGCAAAATTTGGAATTTCAAAATTCACTACGTTTACTCTAAAATCGAGGTTAGACCCATTTTCTCCTCAATTTGACCCTCTAATCAAGAATATAAAGTTGGATTTTCAAAATAACTCATGGATTTTGAGATATATGGATATTACAATTTCGAGCATTTTCGAGGCATATTTTCAGGTACTTTTTGGGGTCATTTCAATTTCTCCCCCTTGGGAACATTCATCCCCAAATGTCAAAGAAACATATATGAGATACATAAACATGACGACTTCAGCCCATACAAGGATGCAACAATGCACTTAAATATCATTTCAAAAATCTCAACATAAGTGTAAAATCATCATAAACTTGTCAATTTAAACATGAATGTATGCAATGACATGAGTACTGAACTTAAGACTTGGAATCATAGTAAGGGCTTGACGTATTATCATAAGCTTAAATAGAATGAAAGAGATACGGATATTGCTTCTCCATGCTCGCACCGACTCCTCGAGAGATACTTTCGACTTGATGATTCTTCCAAAGGGCCTTGACGAACACTACTCCCTTGTTAATCAACTTCTTCAACCCTTCTGCACAATACCTCCACAAGGACCTCCCTTAGTTAAATTATTCTCCAAAACACCCACAATCTCGCGAGTTCTATAGCACTAGAGTCACCAACACATCCCTTCAACCTAGAAGCATGAAGAATCGGACAAACCATCACCATATCCATAGGCAACTCCCATTCGTATGCAACCTTACCAATCTTTCTCTACACTCTATAAAGACTCACAACCAAAACTTATTTGTCAACCTTAACCACACCTAGTCCACTTGGTACCATGAATCACCATCTCCCCCTGGGGAGACAACCTCCACTCAACTTTTCTGTCGATGACATCAAACTTGAACTCTTGAAAGAGAAGCCCCCATCTCATCAACCTTGGTTTTGCATCCTTCTTTGCCATCAAGTATCTTAATGCTAAGTGGTCTGTATACACCACTACTTTTTCCCCCAACAGATATAACCTAAACTTTTCTAATGCAAAGACCATTGCAAGTAGCTCTTGCTCAGTGACAATGTAGTTTTTCTTGGCTATATTTAGGGCTTTTATGCATAGTATATGTGATATAATATCTTTTCTTGGCACTATCCAATACTACACCTAGCGCGACCCCACTTGCATCACATATGATTTCAAAGGGCTTGGACTAGTCTAGAGCCACAATGATTGGGGATAAATCAACCTTTTCTTCAACTCTTCAAAGGCTTTAAAGCATTAATCATCAAATACAAACTTAGCATCCTTCTCTTACAATTTGCACAAGGGGTTTGTAATTTTAGAGAAGCCTTTTATAAACCTTTGATAGATTCTTGCATGCCCTAGAAAGCTCCTCACACCCTTATGGGGAAGCTTCTCAATCACCACCACTTTAGCTCTATCGACCTCGATCTCTTTGTTGGATATTTTGTGCCCCAACACAATGCCCTCCTTTACCATGAGGTGACACTTCTTCTAATTTAGCACCAGATAGCTTTCCTTACATATTTGTAACATAGCATGTAAGTACTTCAAGCAGTCTTCAAATAAGTCTCCAACAACACTAAATTCATCTATGAAGACTTCAATAATGTCCTCCTCTATGTCAAAGAAGATAGACATCATGCATGTGACAAACAATAACTCCATGCTCTTCTATCCATGTTTCCAGCCTCATTTGGTTAGGTTGGGGTTGTATTAGGTTCATGGGAGACACCTAGTACCTAAACAAGTTCAAGACTTCCCTAAGAGTTGAGTTTTGGGTGATGGTTCATGCAAGGGTCAGTTTTAAACTGTCATAACTTTTAGCATACTTGGAACTGGGTGGCCACAACATGTCAAATAAAATCCCTTTGAGTTAGCTTTCCAACGCACTTGCTTTCACCTCATTTAGTATTTGGAGTCAAAGGTTATGGCCATTTTATTGAAGACAGTCAGTGTAGAGTTGCACTACGATCCCACAGATATGAGTCGTAGGTCGGGGTATGACTCATAGTTCAGGCTCATAGTAATTTCCAAAGACTCCAAAATTATGCCTAGGGGTCATGTGAAAGGCCCTATGAGTCGTAGTGCTACCTACGGTTCGTAACGGGGCCCATAACAGCCATTAGATAGCTTTTTAGGAAGGGTTATTTTGGTTCTTTTCCACCCTTTCTAAGCTCTAAATTGATGTTTTTATGCTCATTGAATGTCCCAAAACCCTTAAATTCTTCATTGTATTGATAAAATACTCTCTGAAACCCTTATACTAATATTTTACTCCAAAATCAAGTGTCCAAATCTCTTTTGGATCTAAGGATTTCCTTTAAGCTTCAAGCCTCCATTTTTAATATTCATCAAGAACTTCTCCAAAGCTAAGGTATGTGGTGTTGAACCATTAGATCCTTTCACCCATGGTGCCTAAACCTCCTTTTTACAAATATTACATGATTTAAAGTTGATTTTACATGTGGTCCTTGTATATTGAGAAATTTACTACACAATGATTTTAGTTTATGAAAGTATGGTTGTTTTAGCATGTTTTGAGCTCTAAATCTTGGACCTAATATTATATTTGATTAGGGGTTTTGATGTGAATGTTTTGGGGGTGTTGCAAGGTGTTAATTGATGTTTTACTACATATTTTCTTTCTTGATTTCACCTCTAAATTGCATGGTCTTTTACTCCCATCACATATACCCCAAGTGCTTAATAAAATGTCTGCTAGGGTTTCTTGAGGAATTAAAGGTCCAATACATGTCTTATGAGTTGAATAGTGTTATGATAACTATATGATAATGAAATAATGTTGGAATGATAATGAAACAATGGTATATAGATGATGTATAATGATGAGAGGAAATGTAGGTATATGATGATTTTATGATGTTTTACACTGCTTTTGCGACCAGGGATGTGTAATGATATATTATAAGCCTTGTTTGGGGTTCCTTCAGATTTCCTATTCACTGGTCACATCTAGGTCCTAGGCTTGGGTCGTGAAAAAGATGATATCAGAGAACTAGGTTGATAAATCCTCAAAGTCCAACACACCACGTCGATTAGAGTCTTGTTCA
Source organism: Solanum virginianum (assembly GCA_000787875.1). NCBI lineage: Eukaryota > Viridiplantae > Streptophyta > Magnoliopsida > Solanales > Solanaceae > Solanum > Solanum virginianum. Next base: position 21,403 of record DF365278.1, read on the forward strand.
TGGTTGTGTTGTGCACCATAACTATGAGTAAGAGGCTATGAGATGTTTTAGAAAATGGTTTCCTTCTTCATACTCTATGTCATGCTTTAGAAGTGAGATAGGGCTTTCCCCTGTAACGAATGTTCTTTGCTCTTTTAGTTGATCATGCCGCTTCAAAGAGGAAGGCGAAGGAAGGTAAGTTGAAGGTTTTGATTTTGATGGATCTGAGTTTCACTATTCCATTCATTATTACTTTTGGTTGCTAGTGGGATTCTTGTGTGTCCTAAGTTTCTATGTGAACCTTTGGTGTTTACCTCTTGGTTGGGTATATTGTTGCTAGAAAGTCCATAAGTGTTGATATGTGTTCTTATTGCATAGAATTCTTATCTTGTGATCTTGGCTGAACTTAGCTTGATGTGTTAGAGGTCTTGTGGTAGTTTGGGCTACTTTCATAGCATGGTAACAATGAGTGTAGAACCCATAAGGTTGTAATATGATGGTTGAGAATGGTCGATCTATTTGGTCAACTACAATGGGCTAGTCACTTCACTAAGATTGATGTTGGGCTTGAGTGTTGTCCCCAAGTGAGCATAAATTAGTATTGGTGGAGTTGTTTGGTTGACTTATGCACCGGTTATGTTTATGAGTTTCATGAAGAGGGTCTTAAAACCCTACCTTGTCATGCTTGTGGTGGTCTCTAGTGATGAAGTACTGATTTATTTAGAGTTTGTGAATCGTTTGGGGGGGTAGTGTTGCAAGTCTTGGTGGGATGAGAGGTTGTTTTCTAAATATGATAAGTATGAAATGTGGGTAACAAGAAAGTGGTTAGAACTCCTTAGGGAGTATGATATGAGTGTGAATTAGCACCCGATGAGGCTATGTTGTGGTCGATGTCTTAGGTAGGGTGTCTATGGGTAGCCTTGCATATCTTGTTAGTGGTGGCAAAGAGGTTGACTGTGAAGGTGTAGTGGTGGTTAAGGATTCCAAATCTTCTTAGGTTAAGACGTCTAATTTAACCAAGGCTTTGATTCCGTCTTATTAGGGTTGGAAGTTTTGGGTGGAGAGATAGTAAAGTGAGGGTTGTCTACCAAGGGAGAGATGGTGGTTCATGGCAACAAGTAGAATAGGTGTGGTTAATGTTGGAAAGGAGTTGTGGTTGTGAGCCCTTTTAGAGTGTAGAGGAAATTGGTAAGGTTGCATTTGGATAGGAGTTGCCTATGGTCATGGTTCATCTGGTTTTTTATGCTTCTAGGTTGATGGGAATATATTGGTGACTTTAGTGCTATAGAACTCCTTGAAGTTGTGGGTGTTGTGATAGAAGAGTTGACTTACGAGAAGATCCCGGTGGAGGTGTGGTTGGGTGAATGGAGAAATTGAATGATAATAATGTGGTGTTCGCCAAGGCCCTTTTTGAAGAGTCGACTATTTATATGTGTCTCTCGGGAAGCTGGTGTGGGCATGGAGAAGCAATATCCGCATTTCTTTCATTCTATTCAAGCTTATAATAACATGTCAAGTCCTTTCTATGATTCTAAGTCTTATGTTTCAGCCCCTATGTCATTCATATGCATTCATGTTTAAGTTGGCAAATACATGGTGATTTTACACTTATGTTGAGATTTTGAAATGATGTTTTGAATGATTAGAATACATTTTAGCATGAATTTTAACTACATTATGATTTTTAACTAGTAAGCTATGCAATGGATCTTATGGTTGGATTTATTTAGTCCTTGTATATTGAGAAATTTATTGCACAATGATTTTAGTACATGAAAGTATGGTTGTTTTAACATGTTTTGAGCTCTAAATCTTGGATCTAATGTTAGATTTGATTAGGCATTTTGATGTAAATGTATTGGGGGTGTTGCAACGTGTTGATTGATGGTTTTACTACAGATTTTCTTGCATGATTTCATCTCTAAATTGCATGGTCTTTTACCCTCATCACACACACCCCAAGTGCTTGATAAAATGTCCGGCTAGGATTTCTTGAGGAATTGAAGGTCCAATACATGTCGTATGAGTTGAATAGTGTTATGATGAGTATATGATGTTGAGATGATGATGGAATTATAATGAAACAATGGTATGCATATGATCTATAATGATAAGAGAAAATGTAGATATATGATGACTTTATAATGTCCAAGGATGTGTAATGATATGCTATGAGGCTTGTTTGAGGTTCTTTTGGGTTCCCCATTCGTCGGTCACGTCTAGGCCCTAAGCTTGGGTTGTGACAATGCATCTCTGGAATGTTGCTGGGGCGTTACACAACCCGAATAGCATCCTCTTGAATGCGAAGGTGTCATAAGGTCATGTAGGTGTCGTCTTCTCCTGATCCTTAGGAGAAATTATGATTTGATTAAAGCCTGAACTCTGCTTCATCATAACCACTATACTTGTCCTTTCAGGCAAGATCTTGCATAATTTTCTCATTAATCTTTTCTTGCTCTGAACCAATATTGATAGCACACAAACTTTTGGTGCATTTCCTAGCTAGTCGATCTAACATCTGATCCATAAATGGCATGGGGAAGTGGTCCTTCTCTATCAAAGCATTTAGTTTTCTGTAATCCATGCATACCTCCATATAGGGACTGGACGCATTGGGATCAACTCATTGTTGGAATTTGGTACCACCATGATACCCCTTTTGTTTGGAGCACACTGAATCGGACTCACCCATTCACTATCGGCAATCGGGTAGATCACTCTTGCATCCAACCATTTGATAATCTCCTTGTATACCACCTCTTTCATAGGAGGGTTGAGGCATCTTTGGTGCTCAGTACCTGTTTTGTAGTCCTTGACCAACTGGATTTTGTGCGTGCATATCCCGAGAGGGATGCCAATGATATCTGCAATCATCCATCAAATGGCCTTTTTGAATTGCTTAAGTACCATGAAAAGGGCGTTCAGCTGCTCATCATTCAAATCTGCGGCAACTATAACTGGTAAATTGTTGTTGGCTCCTAAGAATGTATATCTCAGATATGCTAGAGAGGCCTTCAACTCTAATACTGGTGGTTCTTCTAGGGCTTTGTAGGCGATGACTCCCAATTCTACAAGTCTAGCTCTAGCTTGGTCTGGCGCCTAGGGCCATAAGGCACCCCTACATTATTCACTGTCTCCTCATAATTTAGGATGCCATCACTATCGAGTTCATCAGCACTACTTCTAAAGTGTCAACACCCAATCTCACCTCAAGTATTACTTCTGGTTCAGCATCATCAACAGTCTCAATAACCGAGACCACTCTAAAATCATTCTCTTTCTTTGCCTACTGATAGATATTGAACACAGCCTTATCTTTCCCAAATCTAAACTTGAGTTAACCCTTCTCTATGTCCACCAAAGTGCATCCAGTGGCTAAGAAGGGCCTCCCCAAGATGATAGGGACTTCAAAATTGACCTCGCAATCTAGGATCACAAAGTCTGTGAGGAATATAAACTTCTCAACTTTGACCAGCACATCATACAGTATCGTTAAGGCTTTTTCACTGTGTGATCGACCATTAACAATCGCATGGTTGTTAGAGTAAGGCTCCTAATCCTAGCTTCTTGTAGATCGTATCTTAAAATCTTGTGGTTGTGGAGCGATGTATGGTTGTTAGAGTAAGGCTCCTAATCCTAGCTTCTTGTAGATCGTAAGGGACATCAGATTAATGTTGGCACCTAGATCACATAGTGCCCTTGTGAAATCCACATCTCTAATAGTGCAGAGTATGGTGAAAGCACCAGGATCTTCTCGCTTCTGAACCAAGACCTCGTAGCACTAGCACTACAATGTTGAAGCTCTTAGGAGAATTCCTGACTTATAGTGTGCTTCCTAGTGACTAGGTCCCTCATGTAATTGACATACCCTGGCATCTTCTCCAATGCCTCAATGAGAGGGATGTTGATGGAGAGTTGTTTCAACATGGAGAGAAAGTGCTTGAACTAGCATTCGTCCTCCCTCTTTTTGATTCTTTGAGGGAAGGGAGGAGGAGGCCTAGGAATGGGCTTCAACTTTTGTGGCACATTTGAAGCTTCACTCACCCCATCCTTTCCACAATCATCTTCTACATTAGCATTCTTGGCCGTAACTGCCTCTTCTCAAACATCATCCTCATCAACTGGCATGGGAGGATCAATGGTGCTTTTGCCACCCCGAGTAGTAACCGCCATACACTACCTTTTATTCTTTGGGTTTTAAACTGTGTTGCTCTGTAGTGTATCCCTTTGGCACTGATTGAGTTGAGTTGACACTTAACCAAACTATTGTTCAAGTTATTTGATAGCCACAGAGTGAGACCCAATCTTCTGATTGATGCTACAAATCTCAGATTTCATGCCCTATGGAGTCTCATCCTGTGTCTCAGCTTTCTTCAACAGGCGATCAAGCATCTCCTCAATCCTTGAATTGCTTGCACCTATGTCGTACAACCCGAATAGCATCCTCTTGAATGCGAAGGTGTCATAAGGTCATGTAGGTGTCGTCTTCTCCTGATCCTTAGGAGAAAGTCGTAGTTATGTGATGGCATATAGGGGATATTTTTGAAGCTATCTATGTGATCCTAATCTGTATCTCTCTCTGGACCCTTGTTCCTCTCATAATATCCTCCGCAGTTATCCCTAAAAGCTCTATCTCAGTTAAAGTACTGACCTTGGTTTCCCTGACCTTGGCACCAATAGCCCGAGTTGGACCCTTAGGCGTTGGTTCGGAAACCCTCTGTCTGATTAACAACAAAATATATGTCCTTATCATAATAAGGCTCATCATACATAGGTGTACGTGGAGATTGATGAACCACCGCATAGACTCGCTCTAGGTTCTGCTTCATCATAACCACTATACTTGTCCTTTCAGGCAAGATCTTGCATAATTTTCTCATTAATCTTTTCTTGCTCTGAACCAATATTGATAGCACACAAACTTTTGGTGCATGCTTTGTCTGTCTGCCCCCATGCATGATTAGTCTTGACTACTCTCTCTATCCATTCTACTATCCTTGCGAAGGGCTGATCTAAGAACATGCCCTCATGATAGTGTCAGTACAAACCTGATTGTTCTCATTAAGGGCACGGTAGAAGGTTTCCACCAAGGTATCATCAACTATCTTTTGGTCTTGGACTCTCGGCAAACATTTGGTCAACCGCTCCCAAGTAGTACTAATCGAATCACCAAGAAGTTGCTCAAAGTTGTTGATCTGGTCCTTTAACTTGAGCTTCTTTGATCTAGGGAAGTACCACTCCAAAAAGGCTCTCTGCAAATCTGCACAACTAGTGATCGAATGCAGGATCTCCAATAGCCAAAGTGCTCTATTGCCAGTAAGAGATCATAGGAAGATATAAAGTCCCATAGCATCCATAGACAGATTATATGTTCCCATCACACTCTTATAGACGAATGCAACATTGTGTAGGTGGATATATGGATCCTTCAATGGTAAGCCCACAAATAGCCCATGATTCTGCAGTATATGAAGTAACTCACTCGAGACTATGAAGTTTGTGTCTGTAGGTAGTGGTGGCAACACAATAGCTCTAGCCATCTCCATAGCTATAGGATTTAGCCTATATATTGGCATTAAAATCTTGTGGTTGTGGAGCGATGTGCTCAAGAGGAGGTGGGTTTTCATGTCCAGCATTTTAAATATCATTTCTGTTCAGAACTGCATCGACCACGTTGTTGGCGTTATCTTGGGCCATTCTCGTCAATATTCTCTGGGTTTTTTGATCAAACAGAGTTAAGTGATTGCCTTGACTCCGAGTGTTGGGCATATACTACATTTACACCCTTAAAAAGGTCAAAAACAAAACAAAACGTAAAATATGGGAAACAAGGATTAACACTCAAATCTCTAATGAATTAACTAAGTCTAGTCGTATTCCCTGGCAGCGATGCCAAATTCTTGATGTTGTCTAAGTTCCACTTCCTTTTAGAGGATAAAGTGGTCACTGTCAAGAAATAGAACCTAACCAAGGTTAGGGTCGAACCCACAGGGAATACATAGATTCAAGAGAATTCAATGACTGCAATATGTAGACTCAAGAGAATTCAATGACTACAATTTGAGTAGTTAACTGACTTACTTCCCCGAAAAGGGAGGGTTTGCAATAATCAATGGAAAAAACAAACTAACTACTACAAGACTGAATCAATATGGAGAGAAACTAGGGTTTTATGTTCCTCATGATTCCCTAACTTAGTATCACCTAATAACCTAATTCTTTTCTAGTGTGTAGCATGCAGGACAGTAAGTTAAGTTCACCAAGCCCTTGGATCAAAGGAGAGAGATGAATTTCACTATGTGACTTGGCCTATCTCCATAGCATGCATTACTAACCCTTACCTATTAATCCCAGTACAACCTCCCCTTGGCCTAGTTTGGTTGATTAGATGAGAAAACATCAATCGAATCTTGTTAATTAATCTCTTTTCCTATTCGTTACTACCTTGGTCCAGTCAGTAACACAAGGTGGGTTCAGATGTTGGCCACCATCAGGAAACATTCAAAGTGAAAATAGTTAATTAATACATGCATGCACACTTTCAAAGGATTGTGAATTATCAGGTTTTATCTTGTTGTTCTTCATAGTTCCTACAACCCTAGTTGTAGATTTAGCCACTTATGCTTTGTGTAGATGCAAGAATCATGAATTGAAAAAACATAATTTAACACTTACACAATAGAATTAAGAACAAGCCAATCCAACTTCAATAAGAATCATAAGCTTAAAGATGAAATTCAGATACAAATGTTCTCAAAGACTCTCTAACATAACCTCACTATTTTCTCTCTCTAATTACTACGTTCTTTGAATAATGTGTTAAAACTTATGAAAAATAACCTAAAAACCTATTTATAATAAGTAAAATACAAGTCCTAAACATAATAGGATAACTGGTCGGCACACCATATGAAAGGAGTTTACAGGCCGTATTGCATTCCACAGCTCGTAACCAGGGTCTCATACAAAGCTGCTAGAAATTTGGACTTCAAGTTTACGACACCCCAATACGACTCAGTCGTAAAGTAGTTTATGACCCATAAGGGGGTTTTGTTTGATGAATCTTCAGAAGGTCCCAATCTCTGATCCTTGGTTCATGAACCATCTTCTACGACTCGTAAATCATTCCACGACTCATCTGCATGTTCTTAGAAGCAACTTTAGAAAATAGCCCCTAACTGTAATTGTCCACGAAACCCACTTCATTACCCGTAGAGTGGTCTATGGCCTATAAAAGGTATCATACTTCCTCAAAATTCAACAACTTCTGTATTTCTTACCAAAATCAAGGCCAGACCTAAAATTCAGCAAACATAACACAAAAACACATAAAACCAACTAACATTGCATTATGAACACACAAATTTCAATTTTTAAGCATCAAAAGTGTTGTATTTTGACAACACATCAACTACATGACCAAGAAATACAATCAATAAAGCCAAAACTCGCATTTTGAAAACTTGGCATACAACTTCTCTTCCCCCAATCTTTGAAGTATGGTCCTTAAGTGCTGACATGATTAGTATTAATCTTGGAATAAACCATGAATCATCTACAAGCATGATTACAATTATATCCAAGTAGCGTTTGAATACTCGATTCATTAACTCCTTAAAGAAAGTCAGGGCAGTAGTAAACCCGATCGATATCATCATGAACTCATAATGCAAAAAGCCACATTGAAATTATCAAGTTAACAATAGTATTTCTCCCCAAAAATGTCATAACACAGCCTTGATACACCCGATCACCACTAATGATTCACCTATCGGGGTGGAAACATAAATATGCACGACAAGGGGCTCTCACAAAATATCAAGATTTTTTAAGCAAAATGAGCTAAATCATAAGCACAAATGAAGCATGGATCAAATAAAACTGAAGCTGAACGGTGGTACATTAGAACCATACATGTAATTACTACATCAGAAGCCTCTGCGTCAGCTCTATCTAGAATAACATAGCAAACTCTATGACCACTACTAGATTATGGGCCTATCACGACCCGAACCTAGGATCTAGGAGTGATGGCGTAAATAGAAACCCTAGAGTCCCCAAACAAGCCTCAAGTATCCATATTAACATCATCAGTTCAGAATCGTATATATAAATAGTAAACATATATTTCTAAGGGACGGGAAAGTAGGATTCACTCTATTGGGATGCCATAGGGATAAGGAATTAACATGGATTCACATAGCACATAAGCGCCAAGACATGTCCCGGGCTCACCCTTAAAGTAAATAGCCAAATGGAAGGAACATAAGGTAGATAGATGGTGGCTTATCCTTGGAAGATAAGACTCACCATAACTCTTTCTCAAACCTGATCTAGCTGTCAAACGATGGATGAAAGTAGTCTTCGTTCCCTAAATGGTTAGATCATGTAGGAAAAAGTATGTTTTAGTACGTTTGAATGTACTAGGTATGCAAGCATGCAATGCATATGACTTATCAAATTTGCATTCAATGTTAGATGGCAAGGGCACATAATATAGAAAGAGATATATATATCCAATAAAGGTATTATAAAAATATGACATAAAATCCATGATCCATGAAATGCCATAATACTCATATATAATGGGGATAGACTATAACCGACAAAATGAACACATGCGAGCTATTACATGAATTAATCCATTGAAGACCTCCCATCGATAGAAGAAGATTACTTGCCAAGGGTAATCCATATTAAACCTTATGACCCAGTCATTTTAGAAGGATTTTCAATATCATATCATATCATATTAATGGATAGCCATTCCTTATGACCCGATCATTTCAGTAATGGCTATCATTCCTGTATTGACATATAGTTCAAGGAAAGGGAGAGAACCCTTGGGGATAGCCATGATGCCCCCAATCCATAGGTGCTAAGTCAAACGTCCCATGAGAATACTTATATATATACATTCTTTCAAAAGAGGCAATAGTCATTTCAATGCACATTTAGGCTTAAAAGTCAAACATTCTTTATAATCATTCATACTTGGGCTAAAAAGTCAAATCATATTTCAATCTATACTTTTCATGCATAGGAATAGCTCATGCAATTAACAATATGGTGCAAGCACCCAATCTGCTCAAAGAACCAATAATAATAGACATTTATGTGATCACATTCTTGTCATAACCATAACTTTATTAAAATCATATATATAAACATAATTGGGCTTAATCCACTTCATAATTCTCATAAAATCCAACGCTCATGAATGCATATGACATGAATAATATGAGAATAACATGGGTAATTTAGATAAAATCTAAAATTATCAATATAATAGAAAATTCAAGTAGATCCATAATTAAATCCACATTCAAATCATAATATTAATTACCCATGTTTAGATCAAATTTTAAGGGGATAATGCATAATCAAATATTCATAATAATAATGCAATTCAACATATTAGGGCTTAAATAACTTTAAAATTAATAATAAAACATAGCACATACTTCAATTGAATCAAATAAACAATAATCTTAAAAACTCATATTTAAAGTAAGCTCAAATTTCATAAATCAAGTGTAAAAAGAGTTTGGATCTTCTTGGTTGAAAGGAACAAAGAATCAATCCCACATACTTTAGCTAATCGAGGAGATTCAAGAACAAATTTGATGAAGAAAAGAGTTTTCCCTTGATTTCCAAGCTTAATCCTCACAAGAGTTATTGAGATAGTTTTTAAGAGAGTTCAATATAATTCACTACTTTTACGAGAGTAATGTATAATTTTAAATGGATGAATGAATTTGAATGAGAGAAATAGAGTTTAGCTCATTTGGAGGTCTTAGGATAGCATAGGAAGTCACAAAAGTCCCTTAGGAGTAGCTATAATTACAAAAAAAAACAATAATGAAGCGAAATAAAATTTCTTGCCAGGGGTCCCATGAGAAGGTCTCATGGTCTGTACGAGGTCTCACGGACCGTGAAACCTCCGGCAAGACCATATTTAGCCAATACACAGGAAACCCTGCAGGGACAGGCTTAGAAAATAGGTATAACTTCTTGATCTAAACTTGGAATAAGGTGAAATCAAATGTGTCAAAAGCTTATTTAAAGAGCTTTAATTTCATAGATCGTGGGCCACCCAGTTCATTTTATGCTAAGTGATATGAACATTTAAAGTTGACCCTTCTATCGATTCTTATGAAAACCTTAGCCAAAGGAATTCCATACTTATAAAAATGCACACCAACACCCATACAAAGGGATTCACGGTCTGTACAAAGGTATTTAGATTGTATGCCTCCTTGGTGAAGATTCACTCAGAAAAGTTCTTCAACGACCAAATTCCGGGACGATGATTCAATACATAGAAAATTTTCACTCCAACGCCCATATGGAATGTCACGACCCAAGTCTAGGACCTAGACATGACACGGCAAATGGGGAACCCGAAGGAACCCCAATTAAGCTCTTAACTTATCATTACACAGCATTGGTCATGGAAATATGTAAAAGACATAAAGTAAAAATAAGGAGCAAAGGGGAAAGGTCCCTGAAGTAGAGGACTCACCAACTAGCTTGAATAGCACCAAACTAGCCACGTGGAGGAAGATGATCAACTTGGACTCTGATTACTACATGGTGACATTATGTAGGCATAGAGTATGTGTTAGTACATTAGAATGTACTAAGTATGTAGGACGCAATGCAATAAGAAATAAGCATCATAATCGGAATGCATGACAATGGGCAATAGACATAATATAACAATATGACATATATGACAAATGCTAAAGTGAAACATGCTTAAGAGAATTTTACTCATATACAATATCATATGTGTAGAATAGACCAACTTAGATTTCCAAAGTACAAACCCCTTGGTAGGTTAGTGATGATGCCGCCCCATCACTTAGGTGGTGAAGTACTAACCCTTCACTCGGTTGATTAGTACAAACCCCCAACTCGGTTGGTGATAATGTTGCCTCATCACCTTGGTAGTGAAGTACTAAACCTTCACTCGATTGATGAGTACAAACCCCTAACTCGATTAGTGATGATGTCACCCCATCACTAGGTGGAGAAGTACTAACCCTTCCCTCGATTAATGGGCACAAACCCCTATCAAGGTTATCCAGGTTCTTAGACCCCTCGAATTGGGCATGGTCTAATGCAACACTTTATATAGAATTTATCGTGTACATAAGCTCATTTCATCATCATAACATCAATCATATCATATCTCATACTTTGGACCTTCAATTCCATAAGAAACACTAGCCGAACATTTTATCAAACACTTGGGGTGTATAATAGGGGTAAAAGAACATGCAATTTAGAGATGGAAAGAACCCAATGGTTAGAACCTACATACCTTAGCTTCGGAGAAGCTCTTGGTGAAGATTGAAAATGGAGGCTTGATGCTTAAAGGAAATCCTTAGTTCTGGATAAGGGTTTTGAGACTTGAATTTTGGAGTAAAAATATGGCTAAGTGTTATCGGGAGTATTAGAAAATATTTAGCATGATATAAGGGTGAAATTTGGCTATGTATAGATAAAAACACGTTTGGGAACACTTAGGCACAAGACCCAAAAGTCTTGGACCGAGATAAAAATCACTGGCAACAAAATACACAGG